>PVKE010003487.1:0-71899 GCA_004027555.1 Craseonycteris thonglongyai
TTCTTCCAATCCATGAACATGGAATGTCTTTCCATTTCTTTGTATCCTCTTTAATTTCTTTTAAGAGTGTCTTATAGTTTTCAGTGTATAAGTCCTTCACATTCTTTGTTAGATTTATTCCTAGGTATTTCATTTTTTTGTTTGCAATGGCAAAGGGAATGGATCTTCTCATCTCTCTTTCTGAAGTTTCATTGTTGGTGGGGCATTTCTTAAGCCATCAAATTCATAGTTTCTCATTAAATGTTATCTAGGATGATGACATGCTCACCAAACTGATGGATCCAATAGGTCTTGCTTTGCCAATGATGTGTCACCAGAAGGGATAAAAGCCACCAAGTTCCTTTCCCACCGTGGTGGTGACTGTGGGAGCAGCGTGGGTGCCAGGGGTTTGCTGAGCTCCCTTGGGGAATAGGCCTGCTATCTGATCCACAGAGGTGATGGGGCTGTTTGTTATGCAGCTAAGTCAGCCTCTCCTGACTGATGCAGTAACTGGGTCACGCGCTCCCCTAGAGCAATGGTTGAAATCCAGTTCCAAGCCCGTGAGTGAGAGGTGCGCTTGAGCTGCCGTATGCCTTCACAACAGAACCTACATTAAAATCCCAGTGACCTGCAGCCCAACAGATCAAATTTCCGCTTGTGGCTTTGTCGTTCCCTTCTGTGTGCTCATCCAAAGCCACCCTTGTCTCTGGAATATTGCAACAGGCCCCTGGGACTTTTCCCCCTGCATCTACTGGTGTCACCCAACCTGCTTCCCTCCTCTAATCCTGGGGTACACGCTTCCCTAAATTGGGTTTTTACTTGTTTGCAAGCTGATATGTTTGTTAGCAGTATATTGGGGATACCTTTCTCTGACGAGAGTTGTTTCTCACTGAAGGAGCACAGCTTGAAAGTCAGGACCGGCAGTTTGACCAAGGTCCTCCCTTCTAGGGGGCTGACCCAGGTGGGCTACACCAAAGAGCAGGAGAAGCAGTGACCAGGTATCCAGAGTTCGAATGAAAGGAGCAGAGTCTCTGCAGGGACTGTGTCCACCCAGAATGGGTGGGTTGTCACAGAGCCCAGTCCTCTGTGGGTACAGGGCACCTAACGCTTGCTTCACTAGACCATGACATTCTGGTTAACTGAGGTTTCACGGAACTCTCTTTTGTAGTAAGTCCACAGGCGCATTCCTAAGGAAACTCAGGTTATCAAAAACAAAATGAGGGGAAACCGGGGTGGCTCAGTGGGTTAAGCGCTCACTTTGCAGCACCAGGGACCAGGGATCGAATCCCGGCCCTGGCCCGTGCGGAACCATATGCTGAACTGGGAGCTCCTCCAGTTGAGTCTCTCTCTGTCTCTGTCTCTGTCAAAAATAAATAAATAAATAATAATAAATAATAATAAAAAAAACCAAAATGCAAAGAGAATGGCTTTAATGGTTTAAAGAAAATGCTGGAGACATTTACACTCACCAGGATTAAATTATTTTTCCTGCCAGATTTTTAATAACAAAGGTATTTCATAGAGATGGCTTGTTATGAAAAACTTGAAGCTATGAACCATTTATTCAACACTGATAAAAGCAATCTTAAATCTCACAGAGGACAGCCTAGTGGGCACAGAAAATGGAAAATAAAATCCATTGGGAACCTCGATCAGCTCATGGGCATCGGTGGGAAGTCAAGGAGCAAGTGGGCCTGTGACCCACACTCAGGTCTTCCCGCTCCTGGTATGTCACCAGTGCTTGGTTGTGACAGTGTTAAAATGAAGCAGGACAGGTAGAGCACTGATCACGTTCCCCTGGTTGTCGCTTATTTTCTGTTCGCGTTCACGAAAACAAGTGCTGTTGGAGTTAGACCTCCGCATGTTGTCGCTACCGCTTTTGTGAATCAGCTGAAAAAAACAAGCATGCGGAGTGTCAGTCTTCATTCAAAGAGGGGTCCCTGTGACATTAGGACAGGCTGCAGGGAAGTGTCCGCCACAGATGTCACCGTGAACGTGACCCACGTCGTCCAAAGCAGGCAGTTACCTGCTACGTGCAGGAACCAACGGCTTACTGGGGCCTTTCACATGAAAATGCTCCCACGTGGAAGCCGTCCAGTCCACAAGCCACGTGATTGCGAGTGTTTTATCAGGAGTGAGCCACGGGATGAGGGCTGGAGAAGAGTGAATGGGGAAGAGAGGGAGAGAGAGAGAGAAAGAAGGGGAGAGAGAATATGAGCAAAACTGAATGAAATAGATTCAGATCATCTTCATCTGTCCCCTAAACTGCACCATTCAACAGAAAAATCCTAGCGAAGCCAAAACTCCGCAGGACAAGAGAGCAATACAAGAGTTGAATCCAAAAAAAAAACAACACCCAGAGTGGAAAGATTTTCCTTGGGAGAAGACATTCTACCCCCAAATCACAAAACGTGCAAGAGAACGTTGACACTCGATCAAAGCGCAGGGGACACGTGTGGTCCCTGGCGGATCTGGGTACTTCAGAGGGCAGCCCTGTCCCGGGGAGTTTTGCAGAAGGCTCTTGCAGAGGCTCTGGGGTTTATCGGTTGCCATGGAAACCGTTGATCTCATGGCTGATGCTCTGAGTGATTTGAGATGGAGAATGTTCTCCTGAACACATTCCCCGTCCCCCTTCCTCCATCCATCCGAGAGCCTCTGCAGGGAACGGCTGGCTGTCCCCCGCGTCCATCCGAGCGGCCGGATGGTGGTTAGGAAACCCTGGCAGGCGAATCAGTCCGGCAGGTCTGGGGTGCGTTGGTGCACATTCTGGGCACGGCCCAGCTCACCTGTTGTGTGATGAAGTCATGGGATGGCCGCTTGTTCTCTTTGGGACGAGGCCAGGCAGCATTTGTTCCAGTGACAAATAAGGCTGTGTGTGTTCAGGGTGACCGTCTCAATAGCAACAGGCAAACGGACCGCTGCGGAGGAGCAGACGTGGCGGGGGCTCCGCAGCAGCTGTGGCGAGAGGTGTCTCCATCAGGGATGGCCGGCGGCACGACCCCGAAGCCTGCTCTGCTTGAGTGAACAGGCACTTGTCAGACGGTGGCAGGAACCCTGCTGAAGGCTGCCGTCACGGAGCCGGGAAGTTGTCGGCAGCACTTCCTTCTTCTTTTTTAAAAATCTGATTTGTTCTATTGTTTTGAGAGAAGGTGAGAGAGAGAGAGAGAGAGAAGGGGGAGGGCCCAGAGCCGTCTCCATAGTTGTGCATCATGAGTGGTGACATGGTTTCATTCCACAGGTGGATGTGGGGCAGGAACCATAGTGGGGGCCTCCCCCGTGGGAGGTGAGAACCTTCACCCCGGAGCCATCCCGGCGGTTACCAGTTGCACTGCAGTTCAGCATGTGGGTTTGCACGGGCCGAGGCTGAGATTCGATCCCAGACCTTGTGATTGCAAGGCCAGCACTCAACCTGCTGAGCCATCCGGCCTCGCCTCACTCCTCTCTCCTTGCGGACTGTGTCTTGGGAAGGCCGCGCTCCCATCGCAGGGCTGGATGCGGATCGGGGTTGCCATGATGATCGGAGGACTTACAGCTCGGGCACCCAGGGCTTTGTCATGAACCGGGCTCCGTGGGGCACTGGTTAGGCAGGTGTCTGCTCCCTGGGGTCTAGTCACGTGGGGCCAGGTGGTGGGGTCACAGGTGCATCACCCCCCTCGGGCTGAGCAGGTGTGGGGCGGCTGTCTGAGGCAGAGGTGGCGTTGGGGGCAGATGTAGCGGGTAGAAGAGATGGGGGGCATTTGGCCGGAGGGAAGCTTGATGTGGGTGCTGACCAATCACCTCAGGTCAGAACGGCCGCTGGCCGCGCACAAGGTGTAGCTGGACCCGCCCGTCCTGGCTGGATACAGGCGCTGGTGTGGGGACTATGTTCTGAACAGGCCACTCACTGCACATGGTGGCTGTGGGTTCCAGTCATGACAGGGAGGCACTGTAGCCCAGAGGGGGGTAAAGGGCTGGGAAGTGACAAAGGAGTTCAGTGACCGTGAGTCCTGAGGAACACGAAGGTCAGGAGCTTGAGGGTCTGAGAGAACAGAGACGGTTTCTCTGGAAGAGGCTGTGATGAGGGCAGGGGCAGGGGCGGGTGCTGCCTTAGACTTGGGTGGGGTCCGGGCTGTGGCCACGCTGGGCACGCTATAAAAACACCTCAATGAGGGCCAGATACACAGATGGTGTTACGGGCGGAATTGAACCCTCCTCCCCGAATTCATGTGTGGACGTCTGAACCCCGGGAACTCAGAAAGGCACTGTGTTTGGAGACTGGGTCTGTGAAGAGGCAACGGAGTTAAAGTGATGAGGGCGGGCCCTGACCCACAGGACGGGTGTCCTTATGAGAGAAGGAGATTGTGACAGACACACACCCACCCAGAGGGAAGACGGCCGTGGACCAGCCGTGGGGAGGGGCCTCAGGAGCAGCCCCCACTGCCATCACCTCGGTCTCTGAGCTCCAGCTTCCAGAACCGGATACAATGCCTGTCTGCTGTGTACGTGCCCTGCCTGTCGGTGGTGCGTCTTCGGCAGCCCTAGCAGACTAACAGAGGGTGTGAGACAGGGGCCCTACCTGGCTTAGAAGCAGCTCTGGGATTCAAAGAGCAGGCCAGCCACACACCCCTTGGCATGAATCACAGGGAGTGAGAAAAGGCAGGACGGGCGTGGGCAGGGTGCATTTTTCAGGAAGAGAAAGGAGGCTGAGGGACCAGGTGAGAGAGGGGAGGTCTATACAGGGAGGGATGGCTCTCAGTACGTAGAGTCAAGTGGTAGGAGGCGGCTGGGAGGGGTTGACGGGAGACCAAGATCGGGGTGAGCTGGTCAGGGTGGGCTGGGTGGGGGCAAGAGAGGAAATGCCTCATCCTCCATAGATCACTGATGTCACAAAATGACGCATCAGGTGGAAGTAGGCAGAGCCATGTGCGGGGTGGAACGGGGGTTCCCACGGGCTGGGCAGGATCTTGCAATCGATGGAGGAAGCAGGGTTAAAGAGAACACGCACACACCCCTGGTTTGGTCCCAGGTGAACTCGGGGATTCTGGAGCAAGAGGAATCTCGGGCCCTGGGTTAGAGGAACCCCTTCCCGGGGAGTGCAGAGCATGCCCAGTCTCAACAAGAAGCTCTGGAACCCTCTGGGGGTGCAGACATGTGGCTGGACCCTGTGGTCAGGATCTGCACCCCTCCTGCCCTGGAGTAAAACCCGCTTCTGATTTGATTTTCTTTTTGTTTGCGGCCCAGTGACTAACCCGTAGACTCTGCTCTAGAGCCCCGGGCCGCTCTGGCTCAGTGTTCAGCTTCAGCCGAGGACAGCGTGGGGGAGGTCCGTGAAATCCTTCTGGAGTGGCGTGGAAGGTCCGTAACAGGCTTGGGCAGGATTTGGGAGGGGCCCCGTCTTGACCAGTGGCTTGAAAAGCTGAGAGTGGAGTGTGTGTGAATCTCAGGGCTGAACCCACCACACACGGGAGCCGGGCCCTTCCGCACAGCTAAGCCCTCTGCTCACGATTCCTTGCACGATGCTCGAACGCAGGCGAGGCAACACACTGACAGCCTCGTGTGAATGGCTGATCACCGACACCACTAGAACGCCAGCCCCGCTCCCGCCGTATTTCCCAGCGTTGACACCACGGTGCCTAACATGCACTAGGGCTTCATACACACTCAGAGTCACGGAGTTCAAGAACACAGACGTTGTTAAGCTTAACTCCTTCCATCCTCTCCCGATCTATCCTCCTCCCCACCACCATTAGATTGTTTTGCTTTCATAACTACTCTAGTAAGCATTTAGCTGACACTTCAAATGAAGTTGCATTAATAATTTATATTTGGTATAATGTATAACAGGTCTATGGTTACACGGTAATCTTTTGACCAAGGTCCTTTAATAGCGCTTGAATTTTTTGGAAGAATGCCTAGTGACACGGTGTTGGCATCGCTGCGTTTACTATTTTAATGCTCCCCAGCAGTGTTTTATCACACAGCAGTTTCATAAAACCAGTCGCGCTTATACCACAGTGATATGGAATCCGTTTCTGTTCAGAAACAGGACTAAGTGTGGACTACAAATCCCGATGATCTCACGAATGATGGTCTGTGTGTACGTGTGCGTACCTGATAGGACTTGTGGAATTCATTTGTTTTTAGATTTTATTTGATGGGCAATTAAGAATGCTTTGCGGCTAAGTCATTGCTCATAAACCTCTGAGCCACAAATGCCAGGCACCTGTCGGCCCTGAACGGCCCTTTTTCCCTTGAGCTACTGTTCTGTCACTTTGCTGTCGCTTTGCCGCATTTCGCATCCAGCTTGGCTTCTCCTTCTAGCGAGCTGTCTTTTCAGCAGGACTCCCCACCTGCATCCGCTCCGAAAGCCAGTTGTGGGTGAGGGGATGGGGGCCAGGGCTTTGAAAATGGGAAAGGGTGATTGTGTGGAGGGTGACAAGGACAGCATGGCTGCCCCACATGAAGGACAGGTTCCAGGGACAACCCAGCTACCTCCACCACCCGCATGTGCCTCCTCGCGTCCAGGGTTTACTCACGTTCTGAACGCTTCCGGTATGAGCCTTCCAGGCAAGACCCTGGTCACACAGCGGGTCCACAAGACACATTCCCTGCCTCTGAAGAAGTGACCGTCTGGGATACACCTCACTTACCACCTGGCTGTCTTCAGTCTCACCTCCCATCTTCCTTTACCCAATGCAAGCTGGCTTGTCCTTCCTCAGGGGACGCCACGACCCTCCCGTGGTTGAAGCTTGGTGGCTTCCTTGTGGGCTGTCCTGCTTGACTCGTGGGATGGGAAGTGCCTTGAATGGGAGTCCAGCCGTGGGCATTGGAATTCCGCCGGATTGTCCATGGGATCTGTTCTTTTACACCCCTCCCTCCATAGTTACCGGTCATTCTTCTCAAAACCGAGCCTGGTAGCTGCGTCCTGGACCCCCAGAGCCTTCTGTCGTCCTCCATATCTTCTGGGGTCTGTGCCCGAGATCACGTTTGGCATGGTGCTCCCTCCCCTTCTTTGCCGCCGGCTTCACTCCAACTCCATGCACGTGCGCATAGAGCCAGATACTGTGTTTTGGGCCTGGGTCCTCCCTTAAGCTTCATTCTTGGGCCATAAGGTCCCACCTCCCAAATCCCCCTCCTGTCTTTCTTTCAGGTCCCATTAAAAACTCCCTGTGGCAGCTTCCCTGACCCCCATTCAAAGGCAAGTTTTGTGCTTAATACCCGTTTATACAACCATGTTGCGCCACAGGGCTGTCCAACCTTCTGGCTTCCCTGGGCCACGCTGGAAGGAGAACTGTCTTGGGCCGCACATAATATAGAGTAACGATGAGGAGGTGGGGAGAGCTCAGCAGGTTGAGCGCTTGCCTTGCAACCGTGAGGGCTGGGGCTCGCTTCCCGGCCCCGGCCATGTAAGCCTGTGTGCTGAACTGCCGTGCCACCGGTCACCGCCAGGACGGCAGCGAAGATTCTCGCCTCTCCTGCGGGAGGCCCCCAGCTTGGTTCCCTCCCCGCGCGACCTCACATCCACCCACGTGGAATAAAACTGTCTCATCTAGTGACGTACAACCATGGAGACGGCTCTGGGCCCTCCCCTTTTCTTTCTCTCTCTCTCTCTCTCACCTTCTCTCACATGATGGTAAGAAAACAAACCTTTAAAAACGTACAGTAATGATAACTGCTGAGCTAAAAAAGAAATGGAAAAAAACACCTCATGGTGTTTTAAGAAAGTGTTCGAGGTCGTGTTGGGCCTCATCCCAGGCCATCCTGGGTCGCACATGGCCCGCGGGCCCCGCGTTGGGCAAGCTTGCTGCACCGCTTCTACTGCAATCCAGCCATTTGCATAGTGGCTTATCTTTTTCTCTGAATTGTAGGCCTAACTCATTTGTTTAACCTACTTTCTCTTCGTGCCTTGCACTTCATAGATTCTTAAGAAAACTTCGTGGGATATACATAAGCAAGCTAGCGCTCCACTTCCTCCATTGACCGCAAGCATCTCGGGAGTGGCCACTCGGTTTTGCCTCTTCGTTTGCTCTGTTGAACTCAGCTCTGTGCCTGCCACACAGTCACTGTTCCCTAAATGTCGAACGTGGCCGTATATAGGTACGAAGTCCTGAAGGAAGCAAACTTGGTCTGGCAACATCCCCCAGTGGGTACGGTAAGGCGAGAGAAAGATAGAAACGTGGCTCCTTTCTCCGGATGAGGCACCTGAAGTCTGGAGAGGGAGTACTGTGGGCACAGTTCGGAGACTTTTCTAGTTGGGAGACTTCCGGGAGTCTTGTCCAAGGTCGTGCTGAAGAACTGGGTCGACTTCACCGCCTTTCCCGTTGGCTTACCTTGGAGAAGTCGGAGGAGCTTGGCAGAGCCACGAGCTTCTCGCCAGCCAACCAGATCCATTATGCCAGGAGCCCCCCCGTGCCTCCCACTCCCCACCCCCCAGAAGGTCACGGGCTCCTGCTGCTTGCGCCGTGGACTCTGGGTTCTGTCCCGTTTTCCGATCAGGGCCGGAGACACTTATGCGACTGGCATGAAATGTCCCTTCAAAAGCTTTGGGCCACATCTTTTTGAGCGCCTGTTTCTGTATTTCCGGAACCACGTTCATCCACTCAGCGACGTTTAGCAGAGTTTCTGCTGCGATGCGTCTGGCATTCTGCTAGGAGCCGCTGGCGTTCGGTGATGGATGCACTAAACACGGTCCCTGGTCTCAGGGACCCCCAGACTGGCGGCAGTCAAGCAGGTGGCAGGCTCAGCGGGGGAGGTGGGGCCATGTGCTCAGGGGCTGGGGCTGGAGCTGGGGGAGAGGGGTGTACCTGGGCCCTGGAGCCTTTGTCTGGACGGCATGACTCAGGGCAGCCAGGGAGAGCGAAGGGAGCCAGGAGGGGAGGAAGATGGAGGAACTGGCTCAGAGGAGAGCAAACACGCAGAATGTCCTTTCATCTCCCTGGGTGAGAGGCCATTTACGACGCAGGTAGCTAGCTGTCTAGCCCGCGATTCCCAGCTCTGCGCTTCCTTCTGAAGCGTTGAAGCCCTTCTCTCCTTTTTCTGCATGCACACGGGCATGTGAGCCTGTGTGTGCACACATGCACGCACACACGCATGCACACACACACACACACATGCACACAGCACTCTGGCCTCAGTTCCAGCCTTCGGGATGTCTGAGGCAAGGAAGGTGTGGGCTCACTTTTCAGCTTCAGCTGCTGCTGGCAGGGGCAGCGGCCTCTGTTGCTCGTGAAACAGCAGGAAACAAACAGAGGCCAGGAACACGGTGGCGTTGAGGCGAACAGGGACAAGGAGAGCTACGGCGCTTGGCCGCTTGGCCGCTTGGCCGTGGTCGTGAGGCAACCAAGTCCGTTGCCAGCATCGACCTGGGGGTTAAAAAAATACAAACCTGCCCAGACTGACTGTGGCACTCTGTTTTTGGATGGGTGAAGTTGGTATCAAAAGTGAAACTACCCTCCAAGTTAGAGTGGCCACTGTCTCTCCCCTTCCTTGATAGATTGTCACCCCTCCGGCAGGAAAGGAGTTAAGTGGGAGCTGTGCGAGGAAGCAGCAGAGCAAAAGTCACTGTGCTGCTTCTTGGAACTCTTTCTGCCCAACCGGTTAGCATCTCCCAAGCCCTCTGAACGCGTGCCAGGGGCCGTGTGCATGAGCCGCGCCGGGCTGAGCGGACAGCACTGGGTGTTCCCGTGCTGGGCATCACGCTGAGCCGTTTGCACAGTTATCTCTTTAATTGGCCTCCTCTCTGCTTTTATTTTAAGTAGTGCCTTTTGGGGGTGGGGGGAGTGCATTGAACCGGGAGTCAGAGCCTCTGGGATCTAGCCAACAGCTACCTTCTGGAGGCGGGCGACTCCTTCCCCACGAGAGGGGAGGCAATCCAGTCAGACCCCTTCTGGGGTCCCTTCCAATTCCAGGAGCCCACATTCTAGTTACGTGTGACTTCAACAGGATAATAGACGTAAAAGCGTTTTGCCCGAGTCAAAAGCATCTGTAAATTTTCACAGTTCAATTGCTGTTGAGAAAGGGCATCATACTTGCCCTGCAACTCAGGGTGGCTGGATGGGGGAGGGAAACCCCTTATTAATTGTTTGTGCAAACACCAGCTGCCTTTTATTTGGCTGGGTAGAAAACGAATAGGATAGGATCGCAGGTGTGCAAGACGATGTGAGCACGTGGAAAGGGAAATCGCAAGGCCTTACCTGCTCGATTGCTGTGATTCAAGATGCTCTTAATGCATCAGCTTTTTCAACCCTTGTTAGAGCTCTGTTTTAAAGTAAATAAGAGAAAAGAGAAAGCACCCACCCAACTGTATTTCAATGCCACTGAAAAAGGGTTTGCTTTTCTCGTCTGTAATGGATGAGATTCGTGTCTGTATATTCCAATAACAAGTCGTCTACAGGCGACACTGTCCCAAACAATCGAAAGATATCAACAGTTAAGTATTGGAAACAAAATATAATTTGGAAAGATTACAATGCCCATGATGTGTGGGTTTTGTGACCAGAATAGTAGCATAACCTGTCACCTGTTAGCGACTTCATCATTTACTTACATATTTAACAAGAGAAGCAAAAGTATACTTGGTTAATATTTCACTTACGGTATTCAGAAAGTTGAGCAGGGGGACGAACATTTTAAATGGGGTTGAGTCCATTTCAGGTTTGGCCCAATGTACACGGATGAACATTTTCCGCAAGAGGCTCACAGTTTTGGTGCACCAAAGAACCTGGACGTAGCAGAACTCGGATTTTTGAATCCTCTTTTCTAAGAGTGACTGTCTAGGAAGCTTCCAGATCAATTCCGTCAGTCTGTGTCTCTGGTATATAACGGGTGATGTTCTTTCCCGCATTAAAGTGACCAGCTGCTGGGTTGAACGGGTAGCATCTACCACGTGGCCCAGCCTGACTTTGAGTTGTGAACAAACCTCTCTCCACAGAAGGCTGGGTTGCCCCTCTGCCTGTCCTGAGGTGCAGAAGATCTGGGCAATGAGGTCCTGGGGGACGAGGCCTCTGAACCCTGGGCTGGGGACACGGCTCCTCCTGCATTAGCAGTGATACCTGGAGCAGAGGGGGTGCTTCATTCTGCTGACCCCTGACTTCTTCACCTTAAAAGGGGGGTGATTATAGAACATACCTCATGGGTCTGTGAAGTACGACTGAGAAAATCCGTGGGAAGGGCTAACCGTGGTGCCCGGCAATACTCTCAGCCGTCCCTTTCAATAAATGTCTGCCATGCTTCTTATCGAGGGCAGCGAGGTAGCTGAAAATGCGAAAAGAAATAGTCCTTGTTGGGCTGGAGATCTGGGGTCATGTTTTTCCATGTCCTGTGAGCCCGGGTCCAGGGGTGGATGCGGGTTACTGAGCTCCCTGGGTCGTGAGGGATGGACGTGTCTGCAACGTGTGTTACCAACTTCACGCCTTTGTAGATGCCTTGGGCAGAAGGTGGTCCGTTAGCCCTCCATGAGGGCTTACTTTTGATTTTTTTAACACTAGTATCTATCCAACAAGGTGATCAAGGACACGTTGGTCATTAGATGTGTCAGGAACGGTCAATAATGGTGACAAAGGATTTTTCCCTTCCCACCATGACCACGCTGCTCCTCTCACCATCTTCCTTGATCAACACCAGCCGGCATTCACGTTCCCCAGAAAGGCTACTTGGGGGTTCAGGCTGTGAGTGACGAACGCCGCCGGGCCCCTCCTTCTGTGGTTGGAGAGCTGAGCTCAGCCAGCAGGAAGCGCTTGGGTGTGGGGTGCTGGGGTTTGGGGGCTGAGGCTCCTCAAAGGACAGTGGTCCCCGGAAGGTCGGGACTGTCCATGCCTGTCGGTCCCCTGTAGCTTTTCTCAGTCCACAGACCTGTTTCCAGATGCTTCTGCTCATCACGTGCTTGAAAGACGTCCTCGTCCAAAGTTCCTGTCCAGCCTCGGGCCACACAGCAAGGTATCCTCTTTTCCCGTGTTTCCCTGTCCTGCCGGCTGGTGTGGCCTTAATAGTCCATGGGTGACCTTTCTGTTCCCAGCCTTTGTGCACGCTGCCCGCCTCAAAGTTCCAGAACTTGTCTCTGCGCCTCATGTTTGGTGTTTTATGGGGCTGTGGTGTCTTTTCCAATTGTTTCATCTAGCAGAGCCCTTTCACTTCATCAAGAGCATGAGAGGAAGCTGCTTTCCTTTTCTAGGATGTATTAGCCTCAAAGAAACTAGACTTGGGGGGGGGGTCTGGGGAAGAAGAAAGAGCTACATCTTGAAATCTGGGTGCCGTTTTTCACTGGCTTCTCCCCGGCGGCCAATCCATGTGAGCCAAACATCGCACCGCCCCAAACAAATGAGCGTGTGCCCATCAAAGACTTTGAAACAGAGGCGGAACGCACAGCCCGGCACTTTTTTTCCAAGCTGCTATAGAATGGGTGTGATAGTTCAAAGTATAGGAAAAGGCAGGGACATTTTAAGAGAATTCTCTTCTCCTTTCAACTTTCTTCAATAATTGAAACAGAACAAAACAAAACAACCTACAAAGCTGCCTGGGTGTATCTCACCGAGCCAACCCCCGAACCAGATAACCGGTCACAGAACACGCGAGGCCGACACACTGTTCTCACAGAATGAGTGCTCTGCTGAGCAGCTGACCAGCCCTTTGTCTTAACTTGGGGAAGAGAAGAGGTGACGGAAACCGAGGGGGCGAACACAGCTCTCTTTTCCTCATCTATCAAGGGTACATCTGACAGACACTAGGAGAATCTAATCCAATGAAGACACCCTACTGAATACAAAGATGTGAAGACAGAAGGATTAGATGCAGCTGTGCATCTAAAGTCACCAACTCACTTGTCACTACGAAGCCTGCCCCAAGATGCAGCTTAACTGTCACTTCCACTCACGGGTAGGGTTTGGATAGGAGTCTGTGAGCCATGGATTGATGACGGTCTCTGTGCCGTGAAACCTCTCTGCTCACGTGCATCTGTATTTGCAGCCGCTCCCCAGCGCTAGCGTCCCCGCCTCAGCTCCACCTCAGATCCTCAGGCATTAGATTCTCATCAGGAGCCGCAGCCTAGCTCCCTCCCTGCACAGTTCACAGTAGGGTTCCCGCTCCTGTAGAATCTAATGTCGTCATGGATCTGACAGGAGGCCGAGCTCAGCGGTCGTGTGAGCAGTGGGGAGCGGCTGTAAGTACAGATGAAGCTTTGCTCCCTCTCCTGCTACGTGGCCCGGTTCCTAACAGGCTGCAGACTGGTCCGTGGCCCCGGGATGGGGACATTGGGATTTGAATATACTACAGCACAGTGGTTAGACCAAGGTCTCTGATCACTTTGGGCTGGATAATTGTTTATGGGGAGCTAGCTTGTGTGTAGTAGGGTGTTTAGCAGGATCTCTGAGTTCTACTTACTAGAGGCCAGTAGCAGTTCCTTGGCTGGCGACAACCAAAAGTGTCTGCGGACATTGCCACCTGATCCCTGGTGGGTAATGTCACCGCTGGCTGAGACTAGCTGGGTTAGATAAAGAATGGACCAGCTGGATTCACAGCCTAGCTCTGGCTCTTACGAGCAACACGATCACGATAAGTCTCTGTGTGTCTCTGGAGTTCCGTGTCTTCGTGTGTAGAGAGGAAGACATCTCACAGGAGACTATAAGGCGAAGCCCTTAAAGATGCATCATGGAGCACAGAGTAAGTGGTCAAGAACTATGAACCGTTTTCACGATGGGGCTGCTGTCCTGTTATCTGAGGGACAACACTGTAACCCAGACACGGACCCCATCTTGGATTATCATTACCCGGGGACCATTCTGCGGCAGCAAACAAAGGCATGGAATCACCCTCCATTCACACTCAGCCCGATCGGCAGAGAAGCTGTAGACGTTCTGAACCGTCTTCATAAGGGCACCGGGCTTAACCTCGAGAATCTGGAAAACAACAGGGCACAGTGTCAACAGAATAAAAAAGAAACAGAGGGCCTTTGAGAAGAGCCGTCATGCTAACACAAAGTCCTCCCTCACGGGGCGACACCAGCTGCTCACTTTAACGCCTCACTTAGAAGGTCCCTTGGAGATCTGAAGTGGCTGGCCAGCCTTGCTGAAGAACATAGCAACTCCTCCTTGTCACTCCAGTGTGCACAGAGTCCCAAAGACAGAAGCAGAAGTGTCCACGTTCGCTGAAATGTCCACCCAAGAGCTCAGGGCAGAGCCTGGAGCTGGGGGCGGGGTGGAGTTCCAATGGACCAAAGAGCCACCGGCTTTGGAGTGACTTATGTTTTTTTATTATTATGGATGCATAAATCATGCAAGATGTGAACTTCCAACTGATTGCAACACAGTGTATTCTCGGATTATTTAATTTTTGCTCCGATCTTATCTCCTGTTTCCCAAGATGCTCCTGACGGTTCCGTGCCCACAGCCTCAGTCATGCTTTCGTTTCCCCGCCCGTACCACATGTTCTCAGAGCGTGTGTGGATGGGGAGAAGCTTTATGTAGCACACGTTAGCACGTGTGGGGCCTCTCCCTCGCCCAAAGCAAATACCTTAAGGTTTGGGGAGAAAAAGAAAAGAAAAAAACCCAGATAACTCTGTCTTCATCAAGTTCTCTTTGCTTGCTTTGCTTAAAAAACAATTTTTTTTTTTGAGAAGGTGAGAGAGAAAGAGGGAGAGATAGAGAGATAGAGAGAGAGAAGGGGGAGGGCCCAGAGCAGTCTCCATAGTTGTAAATCATTAGCTGTGACATAGTTTCATTCCACACAGGTGGATGTGGGACTGCGAGGAGTAAGAACCAAACGGGGGGCCTCCTGCATGGGAGGCGAGAACCTCCTCCACCAAACCATCCCAGCTGTTACTAGTTGTGCTGCAGTTCAGAGTATGGGTTTGCATGAGCTGGGGTGGGGACTTGAACTCAGGATCTTGTGACCGCAAGGCAAGCCGTCAGCCGCTGAGCTGTTCTGGCATTTCCTCTCCTTGCTTTTTAGTTACATTTTTAATTGCGGCGCTCAGCTCAGGGCCTTGGCTTATTTTTATGTGCTACGCACCTACTTTTTCATTGTACGTTCTAGTGTATCCTGTCTTTAAGTTTTAAAACGTCAACATCACCTTGAGTGTTTTCAGGGTTGTTTGTCATGTCAAAAGGCTCAGAAATACCGATTAACTTCCGTAGCTTTCCTCAGAGCTATTTTTCTTTTTCCTCCGAGATGCCGTTAGCCAGGGTCCCGGTAGAAAGGAGACGGCTGAACAGAAGAGAATATTCGTGAAGCGCTTTGGGCAGAGTTAAGGGAGCCAGCCCGGATGGTGAGGCACGCAGGACAGTGAGGAACCATGAACACCCTGAGACCCACAGGGCAATCGGGGTGGGGACAGGGTCATCAGAGCCTGATGAGAAATGGACAGGTGGTGGGCACCACGGGAGGGTAGTCATCTGGGCACACAGCCGCCAGCAGCCCCCGGGAAGCACCAGTGATCAGGAGAATGTGTACACGCCCCAACATCTGTTCTTCCACTTGCTGGCTTCCCAACGGAGTCTTCAATTGGCCAACCTGGATGGCCCAGTCCGGAGAGATTAGCCTTCCTGGGGCAGGAAGACAAGGGCAGACAATACATCTGGATGGAGGTGGGGACCACGCACAAACAGAATAACCAGCATCAGCCTCTTCTTCACTTTGGGCTATTGAAATCCTCGTGAGATGATCCATCAGTGAGCCTGTCCCGGATCACCCTCGGTGATGGATACACCCAAACGCATGCCAACTCTGTTCTCATTGTGATGAAATCGGTTTAAGCTCTTCCTGGGGATATGTCCCTATTGGTGTCATCTGAGGAACCTTCCCTTTCCCCTGCTTGACCTGCCTTGTGTCCCCATACAGCATGGAGAAGGGCTGTCTTTGAAAGCCTTAATGCCCAGACAGAGAACCTGTTAGAAATGGTCCTTCGTAGCCCTTCCTGGGCATCTAACCAGAAACCCCGGGTGCGGCCCAGGCGTCTGGGTTGGCAAGCCCTCTGGGGAGTCTGACGCACGCTCCGTGTGGAGCCGCACCGGGCTGAGGCTGGCTGGGGAACACAGCTCCGAGGCTCCTCTCACCACACCTTTTTGGTGGAGGTGTTGCCATGGCAACCGGCAGGGTCCGGGCGTGGCCGGGCCCCACCTCAGTTCAGCGGCATGACGTCTGCTGGGGAAGCCTGCTCAGCCGTTCTCGGGCGTGTGCAAACCTAGCCATGCGAGGGAGTTCATGCACAGTCCTGGGGCAACCCTGGGCCGGCAGGGACTGGCAGCCAGCGGGTGAGGATGAGCCCCTCAGACCATGATCTTGGGGTCGGGGTGCAGTCTATGTTGCTCCTCAGCAGGTTGTGGTGGGGCTGAGCCTTATCGGCCAGAGCACTTCCCAGCTCAGCCACCAGCCTTTGGGTTGGCTTTCCCTCTTCCCGCCCCCTCTATTGTAATTCCCAGGAGCACTTTCCAAAATAAACTCCCTGCACACAAACCCTTATCGCAGGCTCTACTTCTTAGGGGGATGAATCCAAGTTGAGACAAATGTCCTTGTCCCATCTTTGATCAGTATCTTACTCACCATTAAGGGCCAGATCTGAGGTCACCTTTGGCTCATAAGCCTGTGTCCCTGGTTAGAATCGAATACTCCCTCCCCTGTGGTTCCAGGCGGCTTGTTTTTCCTGTCCTCGCTGTAGCCACGATCTACCTGGCCATCTGCGATCCGTCTCCCAAACTAGACTAGTTTCTTTAGGTCAAGGACAGTCTGTTCATTCCAGGACCACTCCTCCCCACCCATGTCCTGGTGGGCGTTTGGACAGTGCTGGGCACAGAGAATGTCTGCTGAATGAGATAGAATGTTGGAGTCATGTCCGACGGCCTTTGAAGTCACGTCGTAATAGGCCCAACGGTATTCTTTCTTGTTCAAGTCTTGAAGCTACGAGGCTTTCTCTGTTCGCTATGCTCAGTCCAGCTATTGTGTGAAACGCGGGGTGGTGGGCTGTGACCATCCCATACTGCCAGGGTCTGCGTCCGGAGCACTCGACCCATGAAGGTGCACAGGGCCTTGCGTTCAGAAGGTCCCCGCGATGGTTTATGGCCTGACAGTGTTACCTCGAGGTGTGAGTGGGGGAGATCCACGGACGACAGTGGCATGCCTACCCTTCCTCGCTGTCCCCGTCACGTGTAGCACTCATGATGCCTCATGCGTACGGAATCCTGTGGACCCGTGATGTGTGCGACTCCAAGGAGTACAAGGCTGGTGTCTTGTGGTCACGACTCAGTAACAGGAGGAGGAGGAGGGTTAAGTAAGCGGAGGAAGTGGGGAGGGAGGGAGAGACCCGGCTTCCCGTTACAACCAGGCCACGTCTGGACAGTAGAAAGTAGGCCGTCCCCTTCCTCACCCGCGCCATTGCCCCGTCCGAGCTGACTGCACCTGCTGGAATGACGGCGTAGGAGCGAAGGGAAAGTCAGGGAACCCGAGTTCCTGTGGCTCTTCCTTACCTATCAACACGCCGAAGACGGGAGGCGTTGGTAGAACGAACACCTGCGAAGGGGTGAATTCATTTTATTCAGTGTTTCCAATGTTTTGATAAGAATAAAATATATACGCATACACAAGCTACAAAAACCAAATTGTATACCGTATTTCTCCATGTATCAGACGATACTTTTATCTAAAATGGTTAGACCAAAAATCAGGGGTCGTCTTACACACGGGAGTAACCTGTGTATTGATTTCTTTTATTGGATTAGAAAAGTAGGGGTGGTCTTTTCCATGGGGGCCTCTTCTACACAGGAAAATAAGGTAATTTCAGGGATTCTGCGTATGAGTTGACTGTTCCCAGATCTGCATTTAAAATGGTCATCACATGACATAAAGATGGATGGGAAAACTTAAATGCATGCATACCTAAAAAGATTATTTAAAAAAGGGATGAAAAATAAAGTAACACGTTAAACAAAGATTGTGCAACGAGCCAGACTCGGTGTGTTGATAAGCCTCTGAGCGAAAATGCCCGCAGGAATAAGAGAGGTCTGTAAGGGGAGCTTTTCCTCTGGCCCTTAGACTGTGCCCGGCTTTACGAAGACAGAGATAAAAGCCACGGTCCCTGCCCAAGGACTTCACAGATTAGCAGGGGATTCAGGGAGGCGACCCAACCGTCTGAGAGACGGGCCGTGAGGGCACTCAGCTGAGTGGGGGTTGGGAGGAGATGCAGCGTCGCGTGTCCTTCAACCCTGACCACCCGCCACCTTCTCCCACAGTGCTTGGCACACAGTAGGCATTTGAGAGTCAGACGAGTGAACCGGATTCGGGGTGGCTTTTCGGAGGAGGAGACGTCTTCCCTGAAAGGTCAGGACCTGGGCTTGTGGATGCCCCTCGAACATCACGATAACGTTGTGACTGACGTCACCAAGGAGAGGTCTAGGGAAACAGAAACGCTATTTCCAAGAGAGTCCTGTCTTCGGGTGGCACTCTGTGTTCAGCATCCATGGAAAAAAGAAATGCCAGGACCCCCTCCTGCCCTAGATGTGATGCTGATTCACCAGGGAGGTGTCTGATTTTGTGAAATTCGAGACATTTCATGGCTAACAATTAGAAAAGTTTTTGCACATTCCGTGTAGAGATGCAATCTTTTCCTTTCCTCACGTGGTGTCAACGCATCCATAATACCCATTCTCTTTTTCTCTGTATTTCACATTTCTTTGCCCCAAGAGACTCAACAGCCTTTATCCCTGAAAGTAAGGCTCGTTCAGCAAGCCCCTTCTCAGTGTGTGGAAGGTGACACGTGGCAATAACTGTCACCCAGAGACTTTAAAGTGCCCTGTATTATGGCTGTTCCACTCGGTGTCCCCAATGCTTGTATATTCATTAGACTGGGAGTTTTTTTCTTAAAGATTTATTCTATTGTTTGAGAGAAGGTGAGAAAGAGACAGAGCGAAGGGGGAGGGTCCAGAGCAGTCTCCATCGTTGTACATCATTAGTTGTGACAGTTTCATTCCACACAGGTGGACGTGGGGCTGCACAGGGCGGGAACCAAACTGGGGCCTCCCACATGGGAGGTGAGAACCTTCATGGCTGAGCCATCCCTGCGGTTACCAGTTGCACCACAGTTCAGCATATGCGGCTGGGGAAAGAAGCGGAAGGTAACAGGTCTGCGATGTTATGTTCCTACCGAGTTGATTACAACTTTCTCTCCTGTGCTCTTTTCATTCACGCCCAAGAGATTATTTTTCCCCTGAATAAGGCAGATGAGAAGAATCTGATTTCTAGCCACGCATGGAATCTGAGCAAACTGTATTATAGATTATATAAAAAAAAACCTAGATGTTCATAGTATAGCAAAAGATAAAATTATGAAAAGTCCAGTGAGAAACTTGGATGAAACATTCCAACATTTTTAAGAAACCAAAGATGAATATCCAGATGATTGTTTCTATCCTCCCCACCCTGACCAAACAAACAACCACCAACCCAACAGAAAAACAAAACAACAGCACAGAACCCGAATAAGTCATTCTCAGAAAAGGAAATAAAGTGGTGGATAATCTTATGGAAAGATATTTAGCCTCAAATGGTCATCAGGGCGATGCAAATGCAGATAGTGAGGTATCCCCACTACACTGGTGAAAATGTAGAAGGCTGATGAGAGTGTTCATTGATGAGGGGGTTACAAATAAATGCTTTCCAAGTGGCTGGGGCTAATGTAAATTGATGCCACCCGTTTGGAAGTCACTTGTCAGTTGACTCTCATGAGAATATTCATCTAGTATTGTTGGTGATAGCAAAATATTGGAAACAACAATTGGCCATCGATAAAATGGTTAAATAGACCATGAAATGTCTATGCTATGACATATAGCCATGCAGCTTTAAAAAGAATGAAGTGGAGTCTACTTAGTGATTTTAAAGGCTCTCTAAGAAATATTATTAATGAGAGGAAGTTGCAGAACGATGCTTCCGGCATCCTGTGTGAATACGTTTGGACTTATCTACACTTAGAGGTAGAGACAGGTATCTGTACTTGCATCTACACATGTGTGTGCGCATCTATGCACGTGGACACATCCTCACTCCGCATTCATCAGCTCCCGGAGGAGAAGGGGGTCGGGATGGGCAGGGTGAGGACCCTTTGAGGCTGGCTTTGAATTCGTTATTCTTCAGTGTTGCGTGTTTTAGTGAAACGCATCACCGTCACGCTGGGGGATTAGAACCACTGTGCTGGGCGATCGACGTGGCTGGCCTGCGGCAGTCACTTCATCACACGCTCCTCGTGGACCCGCCATGTGACTGTAGTTGGAAACAATGAGTGGAATTTTAGAACAGCGTTCATGGGAGGTAGAAGTTGGATTTTCATGGAATCCTCCCATCTTTGCACAGCGTGGACTCCGGTTTTCCGTGTCTAGTGCAGAACTTAAAAAAAACAACAACAGTGACCAGCATAAACTGAATTCTAGAGCTCAAAAATAATGATGAAGCTAGTAATGAAGACATATGGAGCGAGTACAGTAACTCCAGGGACTGAGGGCACCTGTGTGCATAAGGAAGACACGGCGGAACCCCGGCGACCTGGGGAGGAAGACACGGCGGACCCCCGGCGACCTGGGGAGGAAGACATGGCGGACCCCCAGTGACCTGGGGAGGAATGGACCACAAAACAGCCACCACCAGGAACATGGGCTGGTGGTTCTCCAAATGCGGTGCCCGGACCCGCAGCATGACCCCCAGCAGGGAACCTGGTACCAACGCAAAGGTCGCACCGCGTCCCACAGCTACGGAGCCGGGGCGTCTGGGGGGCGGGGGCCGGCGTGTTGGGACAGGGCTTCCCAGGGAGCTCTTGCCTGTGTTCGCGCTCAGTGACCGCTGCTTTAGACCAGTGCGCCATGAAATGCGAAAGGCATCGGCGTCATCTGCTTGCGAAGCAGGAACGGGGTGCTGTGTCACTGTGCAGGGGACTTCCGAGGGAGGGTTGAGGGAAGGGCTTCGGGAGGAAGCCCGCAGGGAGAGCACAGAGCTCATGAGCCCCGTCTTATTTCTACTGCTATTTTCAAGGCCGAGGGCAAGAGCCATGCTGTTTTCTTGGTGCTTGTTGTCCGGGGTTTCACCGGTGCTTTCATGATAGGACTGTACTTGGACCCCTGTAGCAGGCTTCCTGACGCTCCAAGCGGTCCCTGATTCCTGATCTATTGTCTGTCTCTGTCTGTCTATCGATCTATCTATCTATCTATCAATCATTTATCTATCTATCTATCTGTCTGTCTATCATCCATGTAATCTAATTATCATCCATCGACCTACCTACCTATCATTTATCTATCATCTATCTCTATCTATCTATCATCTATTATTTGTCCATCTATTATCTATTATCTGTCTATCTATCATCTATCTAATCTAATTATCATCTATCTATCCATCTATTATCTATTATCTGTCTATCTATCATCTATCTAATCTAATTATCATCTATCTATCTACCTACCTACCTACCTATCATCTATCTATTAGCTATCATCTATCACTATCTATCTATCACCTATTATTTGTCTATTATCTGTCTACCTATCTATCTACTCTATCACCTATCATTTATCTATCTATCTATCTATATCTATCTATCTATTATCATTATCACCTACGAGTCATTTATCTATCACCTGTCTATCATCTATCTATCTATGAGTCATTTATCTATCACCTGTCTATCATCTATCTATCTATCTATCTATCTATCTATCTATCATCTATCTACCTAGCAATCATCTGTGTATCTATCACTGATCATCTATGTCAGCAGCTTCTCTTTCCAGGTGGAGAAGCAAGGGTTGGCCCACAGAGCTATTTGTGTCCAAGGTCACAGGGCCCTGGGATGGACAGGGCTGGCTGGACAAGGCCTCCTGACCGGGGAGCTCTCTCCACAGGCGTCTAAGCCTCTCTTCCTCGCCGGTGGGAAGTGATGAGGGCGCCCAGGGATTAACACGCAGCAGCGGCTCCGCGGCGAGTCCCGGGCCGGCCGCTCCCCAGGCGCGCGGCTGAGGAACAGGGATCGCTATCATCTTTTCCGCCAGCAGGCATTTATTTTAAAACCCCTTGGCTAACTCACAGGGTGAGCTGGCCTGGTGCGCGCTGTCACATGGCATGGAAACTGGCAATTAAATTTAGCAACCCGTCTCAGCAAAGCCAGGCTGAGCGGAGTGGAGCCAGGCGCTGGTCTTCCACAGGGGCGGGGAGGCGAGCCCCGGTGGGCTCCGCGGGAGGAAGAGCAGCTGTTCCCATCGATCGCGCTGCATCCCCCGGATACCGCCCGCGGGGACGTGCAGGGCCGCCGGGGGGCTACTGACCTCCCTGTGCAAACTCCACGAGGCCGTAAGGCAGGACTTCGCTCCAAGGACATCTTGTTTGTTTACCAACGCTGGGGGCTGAAAGAGTCACATTAACCACAGCATGAGTGTCACCCTGCCTGCACACCCTGAGCAGGGCCCCGCAGCTGCTGCCCTGAGCACCCCAGGGGGCTTCTGTGCGGGCCCACCCTGAGGAGGGAGCAGCACTGGTTTGGGGGGTGCACGCAGGATTAGAGCCTTGGAGGCCCTGGGAGCAGCCTAGGAAGTGTCTCTGTTATAAAGCTCTAACTTTCTGGAAAACAACCTCGGATTGAAAATGAGCCAGACTGAGCAGTGTGTGTGTGCGTGCGTGTGCGTGTGTGTGTGGGGGGGTTTCTGGGTCTGGTGGCCCGTGCTGAGAGGTCTACACTGGAAGAGACGGCAGTTCTCGTTTCCACGGAAGACTCAGCCAGCCTTGGGCGCTTCCGTGGGGCGGGACGTGGGAGTGTCTGCGGAGGTGAGAGTGGAAGGCCGTGGACAAGCCAGACTTGCGCCATCTCTTTCCCAATGCTTGGCAGGCCAGGGAACGACATCTGCCCAGCTTCTGTAAGGGCTTGTCTGTGACCAGAGCCCAGATAGGCGGCTGTGGGTGGGAGACAGGGACCCTGGCGGCTCTAGGGAAGGTGGCCGCCGAGAACGCCTCCCACTGTGCAGTGCAGGTAAGCACGGCCCGGCTTCAGCGAGGTAGGAGAGCAGAGGCTCGTGCTCTCCTACCTCGCACAACGGCGCCTGATGGGACAGGGGACAAGACTTCCGGAGTGGCCCAGGGGCCCCGATGGGAGGAGATGGGCCAGCCGATCCGGGAGCTACCTGGGAGTAGACACCGAGGGCAGTGGCTCTTTATTCCGAGGAAATAGCCCTCATGCGTTTCCAGTAAGTTGTGCGATGCTGGAAGGCATCAGACAGAGCCGCCTGTAAAGCTGGGTCCCCTCAAAGGCTGTGATTAGAGGCAGCAGTAGGCCCGTGCCCCGAACACTGCGCTCCTAACGCGCCTTGCTGCCTCTGCTCTCTTCCCCTTCCTCCTCCCTTTGCTCCCATGTCTCCTTATTCATTCCTCCTCCCTTTTCAAGGCTGGGCGGCCCAGAGCATCGCCCTGTAAATGCGTCTTAGCTGACCTGCTTAGGAGGTCACTGGCCCCCCCTGGTTCCGGAGAAGCAGGTCACGGGGACCCTCCCATGGCCTTGACCTGCTGGGCTGGCTGTGGTCTAGTCTCAGGGCCTGGGTTTCTGTCTCTGGATGGTGGGGATGCAGTCTCCCCGCTTCCGTCACAAGGACGATGCCCCGGGAGAATGAGGTCACACGTGAAAACACAGCTCAGAGGAAGGGCCTCCACACACGAGCTCTGGCCCGTCCCTGTACGCTCACCCGCCTTGGAGTCATGTCTTCCTCTCTTGTGGAGCAGGTGGCATCATCGGATGCTGTTTGGCTCGAGGTCACACAAGGTTGGGGGCCTCCCTGGAATCAAAGCCAAGAGCAATTGAGTGATCGGGGCTCAGCCCCTGGGACCCCAGGGACGTCAGTTCTCCATCCCGGGAACCCCAGCCCTGGGGGAGGAAGTGCCGTTTCTACTTTTTCCGGTGGTATGGACGCCTGTCACCCTGCCTCTGCCTCCCCTTCCGCCTATGCCAGCTTGGATCCGGCCACACGTCACCCCTCCCTGGTGCTCTACGCTCCCTGCTGGGAGAGCAGGCGATGCCCGGCTGGACAAGGGAAGAGCAAGGAGACTCACACCCAGGGTGGGGGTTCTGCAGTGAGGGGCTGTTCGTTCTCAGCCTAACTATTAAGAAATGTTTCCGTTCTGCCCAGCGTGGATGTGGACACTTCACAGAGGGCATGTCTGAAACAGAAAGGCCGGGACAGAACACCAAAGGCAGAAACGCTCCCCCCTCTCTCTCAGGTTGGGGTGACAGCAGCCGCCACAGCTGGACATGTCGAGCATTGGCCTGGAGTCCCCTGCCCCCTCTTTGCCACCTTGTGTCTTCTGGAAACTACATCCCCCAGGGGCCCTGCTGCCCGGCTTCTTCCGCTGGTCACAGCCCAGGGGGGTCTGGGGGGATGAATTGGGGGGCTAGAGGAAGAGACGGGCCTGGCTGGCCCCCTCTGCCTGGCTCGGGGACCAGCCCCACCAGGCCACCCAGACTTCGGGTGCCGGTAACATTCGCTTCCCAAACCCGGCAGGTGTGGAAACTCACTGCTGTAGTTTGGCATCTCAGCTCCTCCGACATCCTCGTAACCAGCTCCCCACGTTACATGTCCTCAGGGCAGTGCCCAGGCCAGGCTCTGTGCTCCTAACTGAGACGTGGATGGAACCTCTGAGGGGGACTGGTCCCCCCCACAAACCTGGCACCCAGGGCTGGTGGGGACTGGCCCAGAGGAGGGACTGGAAGCCAGCCTGGCAGCGCCCCTTCGCAATGCCTGTGGGTGAGCCTCCTCCCGCCGGGGACACGTTGAGTCTGAGCCTCGAAGTGGGCCCCATTGTACCAGTAGGGAGAAGCCCAGGAATACAGCTGCAAAGGCCCGCTGGTGGACAGCGGCGCTCTAACCAGCCTGCGGGGCCCTTCCTTCAGGGACCCCTGCGACATGGGTGGTGGGTTTGCAGGCTGGTGCAGCCGGGGCAGAAAGCAGTGTGGAGGTGCCTCAAGAAATTAAGCATGGATGGGGGAGCCGGGATGGCTCAGTGGGTTAGGCGCTCACTTTGCAGCCCTGGGGACCGAGGATCGAATCCCAGCCCCGGCCCGTGCGGACCCATGTGCTGAACTGGGGAGTGTCCCCAGTTCGGTTCTCACTGGGGTGAGACCCTGGCCCAGTTCCTGCCCTGTGCAGCCCCCGCCCATCTATGGAATGAAACTATGTGGAAAAACCAATGATGTGCAACTATGGAGACTGTTCTGAGCCGTCCCCATTCTCTCTGTCTCTGACTCTGTATCTCTGTCTCTCTCTGTCAAAAACAATAAATAAATATTTGGAAAAAAAAAAGAAATTAAGCATGGAACTACCTGATGACCCAGCCATTCCACTCCTGGGTATTTATGCAAAGAAATCCAAAACACGTATTCAAAAGAAATGTCCATACACACCCGGTGTGCATTGCAGTACTACGCACAGTAGCCAAGATATAGAAACAACCTAAATGCCCATCGGTGCATAACTGGACAAAGAAGCGTTGGTACATTTACACAGTGGAGTACTACACAGCCATGAAGAAGAAGAGAGTCGTGCTTTTTGCAACACCATGGAGGGAGCTATAGCACATCTCATGCTAAGCGAATAAGTCAGACTGAGAAAGACAAATACCATATAATCTCACTTACACGTGGACTCTCAAGAATAGAATAAATGAACAATCAAAACAGGAAAAAAAAAAAAAAGCTCATGGACACCGTCCATAGTTTGGTGGTTATCTGAGGGGACGTGGGAAGGGTGTGGGAGAGGAGGAGGGGGCATCAAATCTATGGGGAAGGGAAAAAATGCTGAGTCAGGGTGGCGAGCTCACCACGCAACTCATGGACCGTGTACTGTAGAATTGTGCACCTGGAACCGATGTACTTGTGCCAGCCGATGTCACCCTGATACATTTAACAACAAAAACGAACAGCAACGACAGCAAAAAACCTTGGGTGTCCAGGTATTAAGGAAAAAGGGGAACCTTCTTCTGTCTCCTTTCTATTTGCCTAGTGAGACGTGGAGCAGGAACCTGGGCCCGGGAACTGACCCCCCTTCTCTGGGAGGACCAGGTGCACGTGGCTTCATCCAGGGCTCCTCGTCCCAGCCATCGGGCAGCCTTCATGGACGTGGAAACACCACCAGCCCGGTCCACTTCCAATCCAGCCCAGCCCCTATGGTACCAGCACCCAGAGCAGCCGCCCGGGCACTCAGTGGTCAGCAGGGCCCTGGGGGCGGCTCCCTGACCTTCGCCCTTTGACTCCTTACTCAGAGGCCCCCGGACCCGCCAAGCCCGCTGTCTGCCCGGGTCCCAGAAAGCTTGGGCGGCAGCAGTGTGAGCGTGCCCAGGCGGGTGTGAGGAGGGAGACTAGGTGCTCTGACTTGTGTCTTCCACTGTAGCAAACCACACATAGCACAACGCGTGCTGTTGTAACCATTTCTTGTTTGCCAGAGGGGAAAGGGTAATGGGTTGATGGAGAACATTCATGGTTTATCGAGTGAGAAAACAGTCAAAGCACACTTCCAAGAGGTGGAAGCGGGCCTTGAGCAAGACAAGGTGGCTCGGAAGGCCCCTCATAGCCACCACCGTTCAGCGTATAGCGCGTTGAGATGAAGTCCCCAGCGACATTGCTGTGTGGACATCGCTGACCTTCTCGTCTTCCCAAACGGACCCTGTCCCCGTGAAACATGACTCCCCACCCCAGGGAAGCACCCCCAACCTTCTGTCTCTACGGACCTCAGGCTGTCTAACTGCTCGGGCCCTGACTTCTCTAGGGGCCTCACAGAGGTGGACCCGGCGTATTTCATGTTGCTGAATGTCCTCGAGGGTCACCCATGTCAGGGTTTGATCGCTTTTTTTTAGGCTGAAGGATGTCCCACTGTCTGCAGGCAGCACATTTTGTTGAGTCATCCATCCGCTGATGGACCTGGATCGCTTCCGCCTCTTAGCTGTTGTGAAGAGTGCTGCTACGACCATCAGCGTACAAATATCTGCTTCAATCCCTGCGTTCGGTTCTTTTGGATATTTCAGTTCTGTCCAGGAAAAAAAACCCAGCCATCGACGCCTCTGGTTTTTATACCACATGGCTGGGGACTTTCTGGGCAGCCCCCGTAGACTCAGAAGTAGAATTGCTGCGTCCCTCGGTCATTTTACTTTTAATTTTTTGAGCAAGCGCCATTCGGTTTCCCGTAGCGCACCATTGCACATCAAGGTTCCAAGGCTTCCCTTTTCTCCACATCCTTGCTGCTTCCTGTGTGCTTTTTTATTTTTAGTGCTATATATAACAGCATGCTAGTGGGTGTGAAGAGTCTTTCCTTGTTAATTTAATGTTTGGGAAACTGTGTTGTAAATGCGGAGTGAAAAATTCAACATGCGTACGAGAGTGCTCGTGTTCCTCATCCCCGGCCCCAGTTTCTTTATTTTCAGGGCAGCTTGCATACGTAGGCACCTTTTTAAAACAAAAAGGAGCGCAGAATACACAGTACCTTACAGGTTGCTTTTAATAAACGAAACATGCCATTTTTCACCGAACACGGCCACATTCCATAACGGTGTCTGAGACCAGAGATTTGAATCTGTGTGAGACGCTCTCTCTAGAGTCCTCAGGCTTCTGACCTGCTACGGACAGTTGGGGCTTTGGGGAGAAAATTCTCCCCCGGCAGGGACTGGGGCAGATCTGATTATCACCCCCATGAGTATGTCCGCTGAGAAACAGAAGAATAAATGATACAAAGAGTCTAAACAGCCGTGTGCTGGTTTTCGTCAGGATTTGCGCCCTAAACGAGTTCGGAAAGCGCTCCGCTTTCAGAGCTTTTTAGATTTCGGGGTTGCAGGTGAAAGATTCAGAGCTTGTGATATTTAGGGGGTGCCGGATCCCAGACTGGGAGCTTTTCACCGCTCAGTTTTGACACTCACAAGACCCTCATGAGACAGAATTTTCCAGGTGGGGAAACTGAGGCTCAGAGACAGAAAGGGATTTGGCCGAGCAAGTGCCTAAGCCAGGACTGGGAGCTAGGTCTGCTGGTGCCCAAGTCCGGGCTCTCTGCGCTCTCCCACCTGCGCCAACCTGCCATCGTCCGCTGGGATGGTCGACAGCACCCGGGCACTGGGTCTCGGAGTACGTGTGACGCGGTTGTGCCCGCTGCACCCTGCTGGGCGGGGTGATGGGCGGGGCTGGTGCCCGGAGCCCGTACGTGAGCTTAAGGCTGTCTAACTGCTCGGGCCCTGACGCTCCCCTGAGGCAGCACCTCACGGCTTACACAGGAGGGAGGGGGACACCTGCACGGGAGATCCCTTCCCCATGGAGCTGTCCCTGCATTCTGCAGCCTCGTGGCCTCTCGTGGTCCAATGCGCCCTGCTTACCTCCTCGTTTTGTGGGGTGCTTTGTCCTCTCTGACTTTTATTTTTCAAAGTTGGAGTGAAAAGCCTGTTATATACGAAGATACCATCTGAACCCCGTCGAAGTGTATACAGTTTGGTGGCATGAAGCACACTCACGGGGTTGTACACCCATCACCACCCTCCATGTCCTGGACTTTGTCATCTCCCCCAGCTGACACTCACTCCCCCTCCCCATCCCCCTGGGCCCTGGGCACCCCCTTTGGGACCCCTCATGGGGCTGCATTGATTCTAAACAGAAGGAGGAAGAAATCTCGGGTTTCCTCCTTCCACGGTTCGTGTGAAGGTGGGTCCCCTTCAGCGGAGGCGGGAAAGAGGAGCTGAGTGGCAGTGTGTGAGGCTGATGCTCCGGAAAGAGTCCTCCGATCCCCAACAGACGCCGGCCAGGTCCTCCCGGGGGGCAGCGCCGTCCCACGTGCTACCGTGCACATCGCGGTGAGGGTTTGTACCCGCCTGCTTGCCCGTTCCGGAAATGGAGGCCCAGAGAGGGCCAGGATAGGAGTGTGGCCACACAGCGGAGGCGGCCGGCTTTGTGGATGAGGTCTGTCTAGGGCCCAGGGGGTGGGGCTGAGCTTTGGCTTTCATACCTGGGGGGCCATCAGCTGAGCTGGACCTGGCTGTGACCGGCTCCCGGGGAAGCCCAGACAGGTACCTCCATGCAGCTGTCACTGCTCAGAGGCCCCGCTCGCTCCCACGGGGCCTGTTCTGGGAGCTTCCCCTGCAGGGGCTGCAGCTTCCTCATCCACAGCTCTGTCCTCGTCACCTGAGCTCTCGTGAGCTCCTGAGAACCAGTGGGAAGCACGTGGAGTCTGAACACTCGGAACGAAAGGCACCCCCGGGGGGCCCAGCGCCCAGACACCGTGTGCTAAACGTGCGTGGAGCCCCGGAGGTGTGCAACGTGGGGGGACTGCAAAGACTTCCGGGAGGAAGGGCATTTGGGGCCTTGATCGGTCACCCCCAAAGCAGGCAGAGACGAGAACTAGGAGGTGTGTGCGTATGAGTGTGTAAGGGGCAGTACTCTGTAACTTCCAACGTTTCCTAAGATGCCAGGAAGAAGCCCTCCTGCCCTCCTGCCCAAATCCAGCCCCGAGCGCCCAGTGACCCAGCTGGTAGAGCTGGCTGATGAGACAGGAGTCCTCCGCTGTCCCTGGCAGGGGCAGCCCTGGGAGAGGAGGAGGAGGACGCCTGGGGGGACTGGGGCAGAGCCCAGGCCTCAGTGGGTGAGAGGCCGGAGGGCGGAGGGCGTTTGCAATAGGTTTCGACCTGTCGCCTGGCAGACAGGGCCCCGGCCCACAGCCCCCGCTCGGCACCGGGGCGAACCCTGTACAGCGCAGCGCGGGTCCAAGACAAGCAAGGAGGCTGGCACCAGCCTTCCAGGGGCCATGCTCCTGCCACCCGCGTTGCAGTGACACAGTTCCCCCCACACAGCCTCCCGGTGCAGGCAGTAGCTCTGTGCGAGCTCACAGAGCCCGGCCAGCTGTGGAAGGTCGTCTGAGGCTGAGCATAGTCATGCAATCCCGGGGGGCTGCCTGTGGGATGGGAGTTACCGAGCCCACGGTCCCCGCTCCAAGAAGTCCTCCGGCTACTGGTGGCGGCCGGCCCCGGTCTCCCACCTCCACCTTCTGATCTGAGGGCCCTGGGAGGTGGGGGCTGGCCGGCAGCAGGTCCACACAGAAGGCTGTCCCCTCCAGGAGCCTGCAGCTCCCCGGAGCCCGCTTGCACAAGCGCTGGCATCACGGCCTCAGCCACCGTTGTGTCAGCGTTTGACCTTTCGAATGGTTGAAAAGCAGCCATTGCTGCAGGACGTGCTGAGCAGGGGCAGCCCCTCCGCCCACCCCCCTCTGCCCACCCCCGGCAGGGTCAGGCGGAGAAAGGCCCCGGAGCTCTTCTATTCTGTCATCAGTACGATGGTTTCCGCCTCTGGGGTCCCATGCACAGTGGTGGGAGCGCTTGGGCACCCCTGAGACCCGCACCCTATTTCTGCCTCTTACATCGCCGGCCCCCAGGGTCGTCCGCTGCCAACGCCAGTACCCTGATTCTTCCTGATTCATCTCCCTGCATCCTCTGCCCTGGAGGAGGATTCCGGTGAAAGGGGAGACGCAGGCATCAAGGAGGCGACCCTGAGGCAGCAGCCAGGGGGTGAGGGGTGAAGGAAGGTCAGAGAATGCCTCTCGGCTCCTGGGAGGCGTTCATGTGCAGGCCCCCCAAATTCATAGCAGGCCCCCAACCCACTCAGGGGGCAGGGTCGCCAGGAGACCCTTTCCCCACCGCTCCCCGTTTGCCCTGGTCACTGCCAAAGCTTTGCCTGGTTTCTGGGACGTTTCCAGCTGGAGTGGGTGGGCACGTCCCCTTCAAGAGGTCAGCCTCCACTCTGGGGTGTGGGCCCTGGGGGCTTCAGCTGCCCAGGGACCCCAGCTCCCCCAGGGTCCTCTTTCTCCCTCTTCTTCCTCTACCAAAGCCAAGTCATCGCCCGCCCTCTTGGCTCTATCCTGAAGCGTTCTCTCTGCACACCCATTTCTCCACACGAACCCCCGGATGCAGGAGGGGTGCTGGTCCAGGCCATGCACTATGTCAGGCATCAAGTGTTGGGGGGAACAGCCACGGCCCCTAGTTGAAGGTGCCCTGATATTTGCTATCTGGCCCTTGATGGGGGAAACCACTTGCCAACTCTTGCCCGAGTTCATGCCTTCTCTTCTTTCAGTGAGTGATGGAGCCACCTTCCCCACTGCCCTCCGGTGTCCAGCCCCCGGGCCACATCCATCCACGGGGGGTTTCCAAGGGCAGGGTGCTCACGGCACCCGGGTCTCCCTCCCTGCAGACTGGGGCGCCCCTTCTTCCTGGGACGGCCTCGCGGCTCCGGTTGAGCGGGGCCTGTTCTGACTCATCCGGCTGCTCCCTGGAGAGCCGCTGAGCTTCCCACCCCGGGTGAGGCGCATTGTTCTAGGGGGTCCCCGGGTGCCCCCGAATACTGCCTTCACGGGATGTATCATGTTGGACTGAAACTGCGTGTTCCCTCCTTCAATCCGTACATCAGTGACTCCTCTCAGGGCTCTGGATAAAAAAATAAAAGAAAAACCAAAGCTCCCTGCTCCCCAAAGCTTCCGTGCTGGTGGCGGGGAAATAGAAGGGAACAAGGTTGGAAGATAGGATACCGAGGAGGGCAGGGCGCGTGGACTGTGGAGAACAAGGAAGGAGGATGTGGGAGCCCCTGGGACTGGTGACATTTCAGGTCAGGTGAACAGGGAAGGCCTCATGGAGGAGGTGATTTCTGAGTCAAGGCTCCAGGAAGGGAAGCAGGGAGCCCTGTTGATTTTTGAAGAAGACAAATACGGACACAAAGACGGGAAGGCAGAAACGCACACCTCTCAGGTGCGTTTGCAATGAGGCCGGGCTGGCTGGAGGGGAGAGAATGAGGGAGCGAGAAGGAAGATGGAAGGGGTGCAGCGTGGGGAGGGCAGGTCGTGTGTGGTTGTGGGGGGCCATGGGAGGGACCGTGGCCACCGGAGCCACTGAGCAGAAGCGTGGCATGTCCTGACTTGAATTTGACTCCCCATTAGCCAGACCAGCTCTTTGAGAGCCGGCATTGTGTCGCGGTGGATCTTCCTTCTCAGGACAGAACATTCTGGCTCCTAGAAGTCCCCAGTCGATCTATGTGTCACAAATGAGCAGTGAATGAATGAACACGCTCCTGAAGGAATGCTATCTCCTCACCGCCGGGCCCTGACTTCTCAGGGAGTCCGCTCAGTGTGGAAGGAAGGCTCCGCCCGGGGGCTTCGAGCTGCCTGCTTACGTGCCAGTCACTATGGCAGCAACAACACATCCAAACCAGTTCTCCTGGTTGCCACAGAAAGGGCTGCCTAATGGATCAATGTCACCCCGAGGGAAGATCTCAGGGGTGTATCACACTGCGTTGGCCTTGGCCTTGCTCTGTGCGACGATCTGCTCAGTGACACAGATAAAGCCACCGGGAGTTCCTGCCAAAATTGCAGACGGAGGTGGGAGGGGTCGAGGGCTTGTTGATCCGTAGACTCAGGACTTGAAACGATTTTGGTAGGTTGAAGCCAAGGGGACCTGTCTAGAGAAGAAGGTAAAACGGGCAGCCGTTGCAAGGTTTCATGTCAAAGCCTAATGATTCTCTGCAAAACACTCATCTGGGGCTATGCTGCTTTAGTGGGTGAGTAAGCCTGGGTTACATGTGTGAAGTCATGTCAGCAATCCTAGAGCCAGTCCAGGAGCCTGTGAGGAGATGCCTATTGTTTGAGAGCTGTAATCCTGTGATTGTGTAAGGCCACACCCAGACTGCTTGTCCTGTCCTGGGTAAGACAGCTAAAGGTCACTGGGACACCGGCAAGCTGACACACGGTGTGTGTTTAGAGAAAAGGAGTCTAGGGGTGAGGGTTTGCAGCCCTCTGCAAGTCACTGCATTACTGGGGCAAGAGGGCTTCGAGCTGAGAGTCACTCTGAAGGGCCTTGATAGGTTGAAACAGGGCCAGTGAGATGTCAGTTTAACTGATGGAAACATCATCCAAACGTCAGACCGGTGGCCTCAGGCCTCTTTTTTATGAACGGGGGAGGGGGACAGCCAATGGGCAGGAAGACTTATGCCTCAGATCAGCACTTTTAAACTAGATAATTTTAAAACCCCTTTTCACACAGGGAGGTCACACATTTATGCTTCTGTATTACCGTGTGTGGTAGAATATGCTTGTTATTCCTTTATATCCATTTTAGCACTTCTTCCTTAGTAACAAAACCTACCTTTTCTTTTCTTTTCTTTTCTTTCTTTCTTTCTTTTTTTTTTTTTGGCAGCCTTTATAGACCAAAGGCTATTTAACTCCAACTTTCCTTGAAACTTGGTGTGGCCAGGGGGTAAAATTGTGACCAGTGAACTGAAAATAGAAGTCACATGTTCAATTTCTGGGAAGTAGTAGTAAAGAGAGGGGGTATGCCCTTACTTCCCCTTCCTTCTTGCTATAGGCTGGAGTGTGGCTGTAGCGGCTGGAGCTCAGTAGCCATTTTGTACCAGGAGGTAGAAGCTCTACATCAGGGGTGGCGAACCTTTTGGCAATTGAGTGCCAAAGTTTATGAAATAAGAGTATACTCGCTCGACTCGCGTGCCAACCCATCAAGTTAGATAGAGGTATCGATTATTTTTATGTCTATAAGAGGCATAGGATGTTTTTAGAACAAAAAACAATAATTTTTAAAATGGTATTCACAATTATTTGTGAATTATTTTACAGTATGGTTTCATGCCATGTTTGTGTAATCTGAAAGCTTCATCTCCAACTATAACACAGGGCACTACTTTATTCCAACCAGGAAGTCTCTCATCTGGAGGAAATATATTTCCCGAAAGCACTTGTTTCCCCATGACAGACTTCGCAAAATTCCACTGTCCTCCTCTTTTCCATATGACCCAACATCTATCTATTGCTATAAATTTACAGTTGGCATCAACCAAAGCAAGTAATACAACAGAAAAGTACTCCTTATAATTAAAAAACGTATACAGCGCTCTTCTTTGTCTTCCCATCCACAACTTAGTTAGATCAATTTTAGTTGTTATTTGGACCCTGTCATCTAAACTCACTGTGAAATTGCCCTTAGCGCCCTCCCAGCTCCGCGTGCTGAAATAATTGCTCCACGTGCCACTTTGGGCACGCGTGCCATAGGTTCGCCACCCCCGCTCTACATTGACAAGGAGCCTGCGTTCCTGGTGATAGTGGTCATTAATACAACCCTAGACTGCTCACCTTAATTCTTTATCTATGTGAGGGAGATATGAGCTTGTATCTGAGACAAACCACAGTTATTTTGGGTTTTCTGAAACAGAGAGGAACCCATTCATGACTAATATACCGTGGAAAGTACACACACACACAGCATTGACATGTAGGACATGCACTCTTCAGTTGGGTTGCTTTGCTAAAAATTCCAGCTCTACTACTTTCTAACTATGTGCTCTTGGACAAGTTTCTTAACCTCTCTGTGCCTCAGTTTTCAAACTTACAAACTAGGAGTAATAATAGAAACAACTGTGCAATTTTTTTGTTCTTGGCGAGCATTAAATGAGAGAATGCATGTAAAAGCACAGAACCACGGTTATGTAAAAGCATAGCCCACATGTTTGTCTGCTCATACGCTGCCTCTCCATATGCTGAGACAGCTATCATGCTGTACTAAGCCTGTTTTCCGTATTTATTGACTCATTTGATAACTTCCATTCATGTTGTAGAAAGATCTAAAAAATCAGCAGCAGAAAAATCAAATGCTGTTTATGCATAACGTTCTCAAGATTTTCCTTAAGACAATCTGTTTCAAGGCCTGGGATTGCGGAGTGAGTCGTATCCAGAAGCCGAGCCTGCTGGGACTTTCTGTGTGTTCTGAATCCCGCCACTGTTCTGGTTATTAATGTTTAGAATGTTCACCAACATGGGACGAAGCAGTAAACAGTGATCGGCACCTAGAGAAAGAGTACATTTCTCCCTCAGGGGTTATCTTCCCGAGTTCCTGAAGAAACCTACATTTGAACACCATCTACTGTCCTGTTTATTTATTCATGGGCGTGTAGAGGCAGATAAGGAGGGGTCCGGATCCTCCCAGCTGAACAGAGAAGGCAGACAGACATCTTCCTAAGCCTCTTCTCCTGTCTGGCTCTCTGGGCTGTGGTATATGATGAGTGAGAGTTTGCCAGGAAGAAAAGGTGAGGCAGCACTTCTGGGAATTTAACCCCCAGAGGCGTCTGCACACGTATGCGAGGATACACGTACAGTGTCACATACCTCATGGCAACGTCACTTGTCATAGCAGAAGTTTGGTACCCACGTGTCCAACTCTAGAGGACTGGATCATCCACGGACATCCCCGCAGGGGAATACTATACAGCTGGAAAAAGAAAGGGGTTGATGTCTGTCACTCATAGGACCATCTTTCCAGAAGGTAGTGTTAAAACCACAAGGAGCAGTGAGTGTATATAATTTCATGTAAGAAGAGGGATGGGGGAGATAGCGTGTATGTAGCCATATCTCCTTCTATTGGCAGGAAGACTAGAAAGATAAACAAGGAACTAGTAAAAATGCCCACTGTCCAGTGGGAAGAAAGATTGGGGAGTGGGAAAAGGAGAAGATTGGTCAGGGGGAGGCAAACCTTCCCAATCACTCTATCATTTTGATTTTCAGACCATGTAAATATATGGTCTATTCCAATAAATAAAGGGAAATGTAATAGGAAAGGGGAGAGGGCAGTCTTAGCAGAAAGAATAGCGTGAGCAGAGGTTTAAGGGCATGAACAGCACCAACCAGAGGGCAGGATTCTCCCTAACTTTAATCCAGCATCCCTTCAGCCAGGCTTCCAGAACTGTTCCTGTGTCTGTGTTTTGAATTTCTGGACACCTCCTGGGATAAAAATTCCTTAACAGTGTGGGGCTTTGTCAGTCTTGTTCACCACCAGATACAACTGCTATTGGTTGACTGACATTAGGGACTGGCTGTTTGAGATCTCTCTCTCTCATAGGCATCCCAGCATCTTCTGAAGGACAAACGCCTTCTCTTCTTGTAACCTGTTCTGTGTCTCAGCTTTGATATATTAACCTTGTATCTTGCAACCTTGCTATAATCATTTCTTAATTCCAGGAGATGTTTTTGTCAATTCTTTCAGATTTTCTAGGCACTTTTATATCTTACTTTCCAGTTTGGATTTATTTTTTCTTTTCTTTTCTCTTCTCTTCTCTTCTCTTCTCTTCTCTTCTCTTCTCTTCTCTTCTCTTCTCTTTTCCTCCCCCTTCCTTTCTTTTCTCTTGCCTTGTTGCATTAGCTATGACTTCCAGTATGATTCTGAAAAAAAGTGGTAAGAGGAAATATCCTTCCTTTGTACCTGATCATTAGTGAAAAAGCGTTGAATTTGTCACCATTATTAAGCATGATGTTAGCTATAGAGTTCTTTTGTTTGTTTGTTTTAGATACTGTTTATCAAATTAAGGACATTCCCTTTTATTCCCAGTTTGCTGAGAGTGCTTATCACAAAAGGGCGTTGAATTTTGCCAAATGCTTATTCTCTATCTATTGATATGATCGTGCGGATTTTTCTTTTTCAGTCTGTTGATGATCACATGATCTGATTTTTGAATATTGGATCAGCATTGCATGCCTGGGATGCATCCCACCTGGTTGAGTGTATAATTCTTTTTATATTATACATTGTTGGATTTGATTTGCTAATATTTTGTTGAGGATTTTTACATCTACGTTTATGAGAGATATTGGTCGGTAGTTTTCTTGTAATGTCTTTATCTGGTTTTGGTATTACAGTAATGCTGGCTTCTTTGAACAAGTTAGAATGTAGTTCCTCTGCTGGAATAAGATTTTAGTAAAATTGATAAAAATAAGTTTTAAAGTATCTTAAACAACACACAAAATCTGAAAGAAATTTCATAAAACTTGAATCCAAGGGCTTTAGCTAATGCATCTTAAAATTTTTAGAAATTGTTGAAAACATTCCAGTTACAATGAAAATGACCAGCGTATGACCAAAACCATAAAACCCCAGTAGCTCTATGGCTTTAGCTATTTGAATGTGCTTTTCTTCTAAGCTAATGACACCTCCTAGGGATGAATTTTAAGAAAAACAGCAAAGTATTTCTTACATTTCAAAATGTGAAGAAGTATTTTTTAACATTAAATAATTCTTACAGTTGTTCTCCTTGATTTGCGGTCGTGGGAATAACCTCAAGAGTGGTGACATTTCTCTTTTGCTCCCTCCTATGCTACACACACCCCTTCCCCCATCTTTCTCTCTTTCTTTCTTTGCCAGATGTGAGAAAGTGGAGGAGGTGACTTGGTTGAGGAAAAGCTATATTTATTCCCATTTCCTCACCACACCATATAATTGACTTCAGATATCCAAAATGGACAGAATACCCAGTTTTAAGGCTCTGCCTTAAGAAACACACAAGGAAACGTGGAGAGCAAGGAAATCCACAAACCCCTGCGACTAGACCGGGCCTTTTATTGCTCATCAAAAGAAGCTCCCTCTTGTTGGCTGCCCTGTAATTTTCCTGTCACAGGATAATGAACCATGGGAGGACATGGGAGAGCCAAGGGCCACACCTTCCTTTTTATCAATTGGGAGAAAGGCTTCTGCAAACTCCAGCACCTTCTCAGTCCAGCCCATTAAGAAAGGGTGCCTGTGGAGGGTGAGAACCTCAAAGCTGATGCTCTTCAGACTGTCCAAGCTGTGGCCCTTGAAAAGTCTTTCCCTCCTCCAAAGTTGGGGAGTGCCCAGTAAATTAGGGGGTCTTCCAGGTTATCAGAGTAAAGAGGGACCTCAGAAAAGGCAGGGGGAGAACACCGTCTATCACCACATCTTGGCAATCTTCAGGAGAACTCAGGACAACCCCCTCCTGGCAACACTGAGAACCTTCTCCGGGGTTGTGTACTGAGAGGCCCCTGACATTACTCTTCTAAGTAGATCATCAGCATGCTGTGGGCACATGGGCATCCTTTTTTCCTAATACTCCCCCAGAGAGCCCAGGATCATGCTGGGCATATGGTAGGCCTGCGCAAACACACAGCATAACGAACTTTTCTATCTCACGGATGTGAAGAATTCCAAGAGACTTCTAGAATTCTTCAGTTGACTCATGCATCTGAAATGGAATCCAAAGTCTCCAAGACAGCAGAGAATCTATCCAAGTTTTAAAAAGCAAGAGAAGGATTCTCGCAGTGTCACTGTGGACCCATTCAGTCCTTGCTCCAAGAGCCTAGAGTAGAAGACATGGTTCCTCACGTGTCCCGTGAGTGCTTGTTTGCTTTCCTTCATGGATGGAGGATAGCCCATCCCTCCTCAGTGATCTTAGTCTTCACAGCTCAGCTATGTTTTCCTCCCTCTCTCCCTTCCTTGGGCAGGAGAATCTGAGTTCCTTTCAGGTCTCACAGATGCAGCACAGTTTTAGAAGGTGTTCTCATTTACCTTCTCTTGTGCTGAGCTGGGGGAGAAGTTAAGTTTAAAAAAGAAAAGTAATGTTAAATTTAACCTTTCTAACTTTTACACATCCGCCATTTTCAGGGAATATGTGCATTTGCCATTTTCTCACCTTTCCTCCCTCTTAGGGTGCTGTCTGTTCACCCCAATGATGCCCCTGTTGTTAGCTGGACACTCAGGCTGCCCAAATGAAGACTGTACTTCCCATCCTCCCTGATTGTGGCAAAAAACAAATAAACTAACTAAACAAACTAGCTAAACAAACAAACAAAAACAAAAAAATGTGAACAACAATGTTGCCTGGAAGCGTATGGGAAGTTCCATCATAGACAACAAGCCCTGCCCATGATTTTCTGTCTCTTCTTTGCCTCTCCTGCTCACTGTTCTCTCCGTTCTCTTGCTGTGGAGCTACCCACTCTGAAAATCCGTGGCTAAGATCACTCTGATTTATTTTTTGTCTATGGGTTGGCAATCTGGAGGTTTCCTATGCTGGTCTCCCCTGATGTCTGGCACCAGACCTCAATAGTCCGGGGGGTGTCTCATTCTTCTGTAGGCACATGGGCTTGATCACAACATGGTGGTCTCAGGGCTTCAAGAGGGAGAGAGAGAGGAAGCTTCAAGACCCCTTACGCCCTAACCCCAAGAACTCATACCCTGTCACTTTGGCCAAATTGTATTGGTCCACCTGGATTCACGAATGGAGAGACAGACTCTGTGTCTTCACAGAAGGGCAGGCAGTGCCCTTGAGATTGAAAAACTGTGTAGATCCAGGAAATGTGGTCCACTGGGGACCATTCTTAAAAACATCCTATCGCACTTGCTGGCCAGAGGACAGACGTGATATCCTGAGCAAGGTATGGAGACGGCATGCTGAGCGTGTTGGGGTATCGAGATGGGACGTCCCCGAGTCCTCTGCCATTTCACAAAGGCTCCTTTCTAGAAACCACAGACTATCTACCTCCACTGCACATTTATGGGACAGATGGGTCAACTGGATTGTTGGAGCCACTGGCCACTGGACTTTTTGTCACTTGCAGCCACATCTTTACATGCACCTGAATGCTCAACCTCTCTTCAATGACCAGCTCTGCATCCCAGCCTCGGTTACCACTGCTGGGAGTTTTTTGCAGTTCCAAGGTTGGAGAGGAAGGCAGAAACCTTACGCTTTGGAAACGTCACCATGATGTTTCGGTGTAATTTCCTGTCTCACTTGGCAAGCCTGGGGAAAATAAAACGAGGAAGGCAGACCGGAGGCATGTTCCCCCAGAGCAGGAAAACATTAGTGATTGTCATGAGCCTGAAACATTGTCTGGTTCCAAGTCAATCAACGTCACCCCCACAACTAGCCCCGGGGAGAGTCCACGCACCACAGTGGCAGATCCAGGAATGTTCCGGGCTCCCTGAGGGGCCAACCTTGCCCATCCATGGATTTGTGGATCAGTGGTTCATTTGGATGTGGTCACAAGTGGGCCCGCTCCTTCATATAATGATAAGCTCCGTCCCTCCGAGTCCATCTGGAAACCATTCTCAGATTTACGTTGTGAAGAGATGATTTGGAGTTGGGTCTCCTTTAGCTCATCTGTTTTGCATGTGCGCAAGGGTGGGTTTTAGAGAGGAACAGCAGCTTTTCTCCACCCCCTGTTCTCTTCAAGTTTTATGGTTTGGTTGGGGCTTTATTTATAACATGTCACATGGAGAAACTCAGCAGGCCCTGTCTGGAGGACAAGCAGAATCATATCATTTTACGTAGTGCCCACTCATAATTACTTTGGGCTGTTTTGAGTTTGCATTTCCCCACTCTAATGATACAGTAGACACAAAGTGTTAATTAGAAACCAATATTCCCTCTTCCTCTGCCCCATCCCACATCGCCTCCTCCTACCCCCACCCCCAACCATCCGGGGTTCACTCACCCACCAGTGACCAACAGATTGATCTGGAGGCTTTGGCCGCTCTGAGAGGCCAAGGGACCTTGAACTCTTATCTCATCTCTCTCTCTCTCCTAACACAATGGCACGCAAACACGTCAGGACAGGCAGAAGGCGTCTCTCCACGTCTAAAGAAGCTCTGTGCACAGGGCTGGTTCTGGGACCTGGCTTTGTCACCCATCTCTGCGTTTAGAGGCTTCACTGCTGGAGACCACCGAGAGTTTTGAGACCTCCAACGGGGGGGGGGTGTGTGTCTTTGGGTCACTCAGACCCTGTCACTGACTTCAGAGGCTGCGTCTTGCAGATATTGGAATTGCCTTCAGCTCTCTACCAAGGACATGCTGACAAGGCCACTGATAGGGGAGCCATGACATATGACAGAAATACAGTCTACTTAAGAAAGGAAATGTGCGTATGCACATGTATATTTGTTTCCAGAGATCTTAGCTTGGAAGACAATTTTGCATATATTTGGGTATACATTTGCATATATTTGGCACAAATTTGCATACTATGTTTGTAAGCCTCTACTTCCAAATCAAGTTACAGGAGACCACCTTCTTTACAATAGTTTATAGTTCCCTCCTGACACCCACGATGTTACATCACCTGTGTTACAAATATACCAAGCTTCCTTCGTTTGTCTTCCACTTCCCAGAATTTGTTCTAATTTTTAGGAAACGCTTACTGTCACCATGGTTGGTTGTGAAACCCGGCCCTGAAAGACATCAGGGGCCTTTATGAACTATCACTGTTGTTAGGTATTTTCTGGAGCGATCCTGGGTTTTCCAGTGATGCTCTGCAGAGCCCTTAAAAGAGCAGGAGTGAGTAAATTGGGCCTTCGGTTATATTTGTATAAACGATAAAATTATGTTTATGTTTCTAAGGAAAGGATTATCATTAAAAATTATATGTGGATAGAAAAGGATTTTCCCAAAAGTACGGGACCCAAATCATGGTTATTCTCAGATGTGATATTAGGGACGTTAGTCACTGTTGAAGAATAAGGTTATGAGACCTGCCCAAACAATTCCGTGTGAACTTGGATGAGTGATGTCATTGCCCAGTCTCAGTTTTCTCTCTGGAAAATGAGGACAATGACAGCAATCTCAGTGTTCCCCAAATCTCAGGCATTGGGGCATTACCATAATAATTCTTCCCGTATCCTCATATCACCCATACTTTTATTGACTTCATGTTTTCCTGGAAAAGCATAACTTCTCCACAAGTTTCATGTATTTCCCCACCCCCCACATTAAAATAAATACATAACTCTGAAACATTTTTTCAAGGTGCCCATCTGTATTCACTTGAAAAATTTTCAGGTACCCCTACACTTTGAGCACTGTGGTCAAAAACTGAAATGACGTGCATGAGGAGCATGGTGTGAGGCCAGTCATAGAGGTGAGTGGCAGCTACGCTCATGGTAGCTATGACGATGGAGACGATCATTTCTACTTGAACATTCTCTGTTCTTCATAGTAACAGGACGCTGACTTTCATGTGGACACACAACTGAAAGACAACATTTCCCAGGATTCCTTGTAGCTAGTGATAACTATGCAACTAAGGTTTGGACGATGAGACATCACAACTTTTCTGGTGAAATTCCTAGGAATTTCACTGCGCTTCTGCAGTGTCTTGCACTTTACTTACTTGGAGGTGGATGGGAAGGCGGCCACCTTCAGCTGTGAAGATGAGGCGGGCTGTCTCCGGGGGATGGTGGAGCCCAAAGCCAGAGGAGACTAAGTTCTTAGGAGCTGGGTGGGACTCCCACGGTGGCCCTATTTTCTTCTGGGCTTCTTCCATGTAAGAGAGAAGAAATAAGCTTCTTGGGGAAGCCGCTGTCTGTTACTGTTTTCTGTCACTTGCAGCTGAACATGATCCTAATGGGTGTGACATTGTGCACGTGGGCGGGTGAGATGTCAGGGGTGAGCTGGGGCTGGTCACCGAAGTGAGAGCTGGTTGTTAAATGGCCATGAATTTTGAGTGCTGGTGAATGTCATGTGGGTCGCTTGAAATGGGCTGTGGTGGAAGTATTTACACCACAGAAATTGGCAAATGCTACGTACATATCAGGGCTTTTCTTTCTTTCTTTTTTTTTTTTTTCCTACAAGAGAGCCAGTTATTGAACATCCACCTTTTACTATCATCCCTCTGGTGGCATTAAAGGACTTGAAAGTTCGATCGTGTCATGAGCGAGGTGACCTGAGTCGGGGGAATGGTCTGACCTCTTTATTGGCTCTGAATTGGGTCAGACTCCGAGTCAGGGACTACGTCAGGCCTAGACGAGCTCACGGTCTAGTGCTGACCAACAGGGCAAGCAGAGTGGGGGGCTCTGTGATGCTTGGGGCCTGCCTGAGTGTCTTCTCCTTCCTCCTGGTGTTAAAGTTCAAAGTTCACAATCCCATCCATGCTCTTGTAGGGCCGCTGTTTTCAACAGATGTGTGTGAGAGAGAGTGAGAGGAGAGAGCGAGAGAGACACGGCTGCTGTCAGCAGCTAGGCTGATTGAGCGCCTGGGGGAGTTTGGGCCTCTGTCCCCAGCGTTACTGCCCAGCGTGGCCTGCGCTGCGTGTGGGTGCTTAGTGACACGTTTACTTTTCAAGATTTATTTTTAGTGTTTTTGACAGAGAGAGAGACAGAGAGAAGGGGGAGGGCCCAGAGCCGTCTTCATAGTTGACAGCATTCGTTTTCCATATAGTTTCACTTCACAGGTGGGCACAGGGCTGCACAGGGCAGGAACTGGGCCGGGAGCCTCCCTCATAGGCCTCGGCAGGACCTGAACTGGGGACACACCCCAGCTCAGCATATGGGTCCACCTGGGCCGGAGCTGGGATTCAATCCTCGGAACCTGGGGCTGCACAGCGAGCGCTCAACCCGCTGAGCCGTCCCGGCCTCCCCCACACGTACTTATGAAGTCAGAGTATGCAGATCTGCGATCGGCTTTCTGTGAGCTCCTGCAGCCTCACGCCAATGCAGGCATAGCTTCCACATGAACCTCTTCCGCAGGACTCATGTCCAGATTTCAAAACCATTGCACGTTCCCCTTGGCCGGTGCTCACATTTAGACACATGTGTAGATGGGATGATTTCAGGGGCGTGGAGGTAAATGAGAAATTCACTCTCATTCATTCCTTCACTCTTTGTGCTGAGCGCCTGGGTATCCAGAAGGATGGGAAGCCAGAGGTCTGCCTGCCAGGAAGACAGTGCTAACAGAGCAGCCGCATGCAAGCACTCCAAGATCCTTCGTGCTGTTTGTGGTGTGACTGATCCGGTCTGCTCTGTCCCCGGCGGCAGCTGCCGGCCACTGGGGCTGCCCAGATGCTAGAGATGGGCCTGCTCTACGTTAAGTTGTGCTCTAACTGTAACCCACTGGATCCTGAAGGCTTGGCGTAAAAGGAGAGGGCAGAAGATCTCACGCGTGATTGCAAGCATGGTTTTATGTTTGTGCGATAATATCTGGATCACAGGGCACTCCATGAAATATGTCACTTAACTGAGTTTCATCTGTTTCTTTTATGAGACAGTAGCTACTGGAAATGCTACCATCACATACTGCATGCTTGTAGGACAGCCGTATTTCTATGCTGCCGGGCTGGGCGAACCCCCCACAGCTCTCTCCCTTCTCCACCTTTCTGAGCAAACTTGATACAAACTATTTATATATTTCATAGAGGTGCAAAATACTCTATACAAGGGAGGCCTAAAGAGTTTAGCCATCTAGGGATTCCCCCTTACCCCTGGGGTAAAACTTTAGCTTCTTTAGTGTCTGTAAGGGCATTGAGAGAGAGGGTGGGGTTGGCCCAGCATGGTGGATGGGGAGTCACACAATTCTTGGGTGAATGTGAACAGGTGCTGGGTGATGTGAGACAGGCCCTGCTCCAAAAGCAGGAAGTCCGAGTGTTCAGTGTTCCTTCTACCCCTCAGAGGACAGGCTGAAGAACAGCTGTGTGACCATGCATGGTCAGTGCAGAAGGCGTCCCGGGGACTGAACGAGGCCCCCAGCCCCGGGAGAGCCGGGCAGGGAGATAAGGACTAGTTTTATTCAGATTTTATAAGAAAAATAAAGTTCCCTGCATACCACATTCCTCAGCACCTTGGAGCAGGGAGCCCACCAGGTTTAGAAAATGTGTTAAAAAAGTAAAATGAAGACAGAGACACAGGATGCCTGGGGATGGCCACCTTTCTCCTGCAAGACTGGAACGAACACGGGTTACAGCCCATCGGTCCCCAGGAGGCGGCGTGTAAAACCAGCCCTCGACGCCCTTCCGCAAGGCGGGAGGAGCAGGTAAGGTTCGCAGAAGCGCCCGGGATCATGTGAACGGGCGTCTGCGGGATTCCTGCACCGAGAGCTAGGGAGACCCAGGGGAAACTCGGTGCTCCTCGGAGGCTCAGTTTGGAGCTACTCACCCACCATACTCTTCCACGGCATTAGGTGGTCTTTCGGGTTTGACTAGAAATCTACACCAATGAGGGAGTCAGCACTAGGGGTGAGAAGGCCAAGCTTTCACCCGGGTGACGCTGCCTCGTCCTTCTCCCTAGAGGACGAGAGTTCGGGGCAGGGTCCCCTCCTATGCCGGGTTTATTTTGGTGCAGAAGTTATGTCAGATTGTTGCCTGGACTGAGCAGCGCTGGTTGTAAATCCTTAAAGTCCCGGGCTGTCCAAAAGCAATGCAGCCGTCAGTGCCTCTGTGTTTCACGGTATGTGGCTGGATACCTTCCGGACGGCCCTCGCATGCCCACGTTCACCTGTCCACACAGTCACTTCATCCTCAGCGTGCACAGGATTCAGCAGGCAGGGTTTCCGGCGCCGAGTTTTTCTCTCCCACCCGGAAAAGCTGTTCCCACTAAATCCTCCCACGACCTCCCCAATCCTGTTTCCACGCAGCTCCCATTGAGCTTGGGCAGTAGCGTAGGAATGAGTTCATTCATCCTGGGTGCTTGTCTATGATGCTTCGTGCACAAAACAAAAGAGAAAAGCACGAGGTACACTGTTTAGTGTGCGTTTTGAGACCACTGCTAAGCCCAGGGGCGCGGTGGGATGGGGTAGCTGCAGAAATAAAAGAGAACTGTTGTTTTAATCTGGGAGAAAGTTCATCTGAAATGTAGACACTTTAGATCCCACAGAGCCGCATGGGCCACGTGGGTGGCACTTTCTCTTTCCTCGGGTCACAGCTGTTTGGAGTCTGGACCGGTCCCCAACTTGAGGTACTCCTGAGAGCTGCCTGGCTGCAGAGATCGCCGCGTAGCCGCCTTGCCCTTTATGGGGCACGCTTGGCTGTAGCGGGGTATTTATTTCTTGACCTTTGCTCTAGTTGCCAGCCCGTAAGGCGCCCTGCTGAGCCTGCCAACATTCCTTCCCTGGAGAGGTGTCCCAGGAGTTCAGGCACCGGCGTGGACAGCCGAGTGCAAGTCTCACGGGTGAGCTGTGGGCCGTGGGCGAGTCTGCCACTCTTCCTTCACCTCATGTGTGAAATGGGCACCGCAGTGGTGCCAGCTCACAGGGCTGGGCCTGGATTAGAGAGCTTATTCACCTAATGCCCTCGGCCCAGGGCTTGGCACTCGGTAACTCGTGGCTATATTTATTCTCTCCACCCTGCCAGCCTCCTCCTGGCTTCCCACAGAGCATGCACCTTCTAAGGGCGCCGGGAAGCCCTGTACAGCCCAGAGGATCCGGTGAGAAATGCTAAGTCCCTACCCTTCCTCACCAGAGGTCCGGGGCAGCCTGAGGGGACAGGCTTCCCGGGAGACGGGCATGCGCGGTCAGTCTGAGAGGCGCTCACCTGGGCTCCCCGACACTCACCTCACCCTCGGGCCCGGCCCTGCCTCATTCCTGGGAACTGTCCACGCTGCAGGTGTGGGAAGAAACAAAGGGGGTTCTGGGACGGGCTGTTGACTCAGGGCTTCCGGATGGGCAGGCAGAGGGTGTGGAGGGTGTGGGCTCATCCCGGCCTCCAGCACGTAGCAGGCGGAGAGGCAAAATGAGCGGAACTGGAGGATGCCCTGCATGGAGCCCGGGGGCCTTCAGCAGGCCCTGCAGGGCTGAGCGCCCTGCCTCAAAGGGAGGCAGATCAGCTCCCGGTGCCAATCCGCCAGCCAGTGCTGCCAGATCAGCGGGCTCCCTGCCCGTTGACCCCCACCCCTGTCCATCAACCACACCCTGTCTCCAACACACCTTGGCCCTAAGCGCCACCTACTCTGTGCCCTAGCTAACTCGTTTGCATATGGGCCTCGCCTGGGAAGCTGTGAACTCCCGCAGGCCGGGATTTTCTTCATGTCCTTCCTGTCACTGTGCACATGGCTTTTTCCGGGGGCTGGGGACACAGCTGAGGATAAGGACCAAGGACTGGTTTCCCGGCTGCTACTCTCACGCCCTCCCGTGCATTCCTCACACATCCCCCAGAGAGCATTGAAACACCCAAGTCCCTGCACTTCCGGCCTCGGATCCTCCAATGGCGTCCGGTCACGTGCAGAATAGGATCCACGCACCCTCCAGGCTCCTCGTGCCTATTCCAGGAGCCTTCACCAGCTCCCTGCACTGGCCTCCTGCCCTGACCCCCGAGGCCCGTCCTTCCTCTACATCGTCTGATCACGCCAGGTCTATGACTCCACCCGCCTCATCACCCCCTCTCCCACTCCTGTTTTGTTTTCTTCATAGTGTTAGTTATTGCCTGTTATAGTATCAATGCATCTTTAAAAAAACAAAGACAAACTCATTTCCATCTATGTCCTTCTCAAGAATTTAGGAATTCCCGGAGGCGGAAACTTAATTGGCCTGTTCCCTGTTCTGTCCCCAGGCCTGGACTGTGGTTGTCACCTAGGGAAACGCAATGCGTATTTGTTAAATGAGTGATTCCTGGACAAATGATTGGATGTGCAGTGTACAGAACCTCTCTTCAGGTTCGAATCCCAGTGACAATGCTCCTTTCCCTGCTCCCTCAGAAGAGAGGGAGGATTTGAGGGGTGCAGCACGCTGCACGCATGACTCTCAGCCCCAAAGTTTCGTCAACTTGTCAATGACCAAACCCTCCTACCAGGGCCAGCAAGTAGAAGTCCTTCAGGAGGCCAGGAAACAATAAGGCACTGTTACAAATAGCTTTCAGGGAAACTTACTACTGATGGTTTGCCTGAGAATAACAAACATTCCCTGGGGTTTTCCTGACAGTACAGATACCACTTTAAGGGGTTTCGAAATACTCTGTAGAGTCCAGACAGAAGCACAATATGGGTGTGTCTCAGGTTATTTGTCAGAAAGTACCAAGTCTGGGTAGGCGAGTCTTCCAGAGAAATAAAGCATCAACCGTCTTGATCCTCACATTAAAACACAACTATGAAAGTCTTTTTGATAGAAAGACTTTCTTGCCAAGTAAAATGTTTATGTTCACCCCCATCTTACGTAGATTGTTCGTGAGTGAGGTCTGCAGAGAGAGGAAGGGTCTCTGAAGTTAGAGCAAAGGAAACAGTTCCCAAGACTCTGGTCTGTGTCTCCCTTTTTCATTGTCTTTCTTTCTTCCTCCTTTCCTTCCCTGTGACATGGGAATTTTAAAAGTTCCCTCTCAGCTTGCTGCTTTGTGTTCTCAGAGGGAAGAGTAGACAAGCGTCACTGTCACCCTATCCTGTAAAATGTTCACTTAAATACTCACCAAGAAAGTGACTTCCCAGCTCATAACCCGGCACAGTTCTTTCTGGTTTCTGCAGAAATTTTTATGCTTAAATAATAGAAAGAGATTAAAAAAAAAAAATTTATGTTATTTTTTTTAACCACATACCATTTTAACTCACCATCAAAGCACCACACACTCAAAGAAGCAAAGAGATGGAATTATTACATCATCCGAAGAGCAAAGAAACCATGTTCTTTCCCGTTTCTAGAAGCTTCTGAAAGAATTCTCCACATACCTCCCGTGGCCAGTGGCCCGCGTCTGTGCCTGAGGACATCTTTCTCAGGAGAAGACTACGGGCTCCGGCTCTCCTTGTGCTTGAAGGCGCTAACTTTTCAGGACTCTGTGCCTCCTATCAGTGATAATTCTTTCCGTTGCCAGTGACAGGAAACCTGATCTAAACACGCTTCAGCAAAACACGGAACAGGCTGGTGGAACGCAGCCGTCCAGCGAAGCTCGGCCCTGGCTGCAGACACGAGGCTATTCAAGCCTCAGCTCCTACAACCAGCTGTCCCTTCTCTTCTCAGGTGTGCTGTCTACACAGTGGGCTCTTCCTTTCCAACACGGCCGCCTACAGCTCTCAAGACGAGAGGCCCTGGGCTCAAACACAGAGGGAGAAAGAGGAGGAGTTCGGGCCCAGCGCTCCCAGGCAAGAAGGCCTCACTGCATCTCCTGGTCTTGGATGGAACCAGGAGCCTGTCCCTGACCCAGTCACTCAACCAGGGATGAATGACATGCTGATCGGGTCACCGCTGGGTCACGTGGTCCGTCCCAGAGCCAGTGAACTTTATCCAAAGCCAATGGGTTGAGAATGGGTAACAGGGGGACTGGCAGGGAGCTGGAGACAGTTAGCAGGAGAAAAGGAAGTGAAAAGGGACCGCCTGAGAGGTGTATCTCTGCTGCCAACTGGTTGTATTTTCATAGACAAGATGGACCAAGAGGAAGGAAGTGGTGGAACATGGGTCATTTCTCTGGAACCCTGCACGTATGATTATTCTTTGGGGCAGATTGAGCCAGACGTAGAAGTTGTCCCCACTGTCTTATCATCAAAATCACTGGGAGATTTAGATTCAATAGGTTTGGGGTGGGACCCACTGAGTACGGGCAACCCCTCCACCCCCAACCAAGTGTACCCCTGTTTTTGGCAGGCCCAGCTCCAACATGGGGTGAAGTCGGACAGGGAGTCTGTGTCTGAACCTGTGTCCCCACCACCACCTGCAAGGTCAAGTCCAGACCTCTCAGCCTTCTGAGGGCTGGACTCACGCCGCCATTTCTGTTACCTCTTACTGTCCCTCCTCGTAGACTTATTATTTGTCAGACTGGATAAGTCACTTATCCCAAATCCTCTATTCTGCTCCCTGTTCCGTATCCTTGTTTGTGTCATTTTCTTCTGAAAGTCCTCTCTTCTACCTCATCTCAAGTTCATCCCTCCTTTGAAGACTTTCCTGATCACTCCATCAGAAGGGATCTCTTGGTGAAGCCGGGATGGCTCAGCGGGTTAAGTGCTCATTTTGCAGCCCCAAGGACCAAGGATCGAATCCCAGCCCTGACCTGTGTGAACCTATATGCTGAACTGGGGTCTGCTTCCCATCCAGGAGCCCCCCAGTTCAGTTCTTGCCCCCCGGTTCAGCCTCCGGCTCAAGGGGTTGTGTCTCCCATGCGGGAGGTCCCCAGCCTAGTTCCTGCCCTGTGCGGCCCCCGCCCACCTGTGTGGAACGAAACCGTGTTGAAAACTAATGCTGTCAACTATGGAGACGGCTCTGGGCCCTCCCCCTTTTCTCTGTCTCTGTCAAAAAATAATAATAAAATAAATCTTTAAAATAAAAAAATCAAAAAAAGAAGAAGGATTTCTTTTCTTCTCTACACTGGGTCCAGACCTTGGGTTTATTTCTGGGCTCTCTGTTCTGTTGCATTGAGTTATGTGTCTGTTTTTATGCCAAGACCATACCATTTTGGTTACTCTAAGTTTGTAATATGGCTTAAAGTCAGGGAGCACGATGCCTCCAGCTTTGTTCTTTTTTTTCTCAGGACTGTGTTGGCTGTTCGGGGTCTTTTGTGGTTCCATGCACATTTTAGGATTGTTTCTTCTATTTCTGTGAAAAATGCCATTGCAATTTTGATGGGGATTGCATCGAATCTGTAGACTACTTCAAGTAGTATGGAAATTTTAACAAGATTATTTCTTCCAGTCCATGAGCATGAAATACCTATTTATTTGTGTCTTTTTCACTTTCTTTCACGAGGGCCTTATAGTTTTCACTTCTGTGGTTAAATTTATTTTTGGGTATTTTATTCTTTTGGATGCAGCTGTGAATGGGATTACAGTCTTTATTTCTCTTTCTGATTGTTCATTATTAGTGTATAGAAATACAACCAATTTCTGTATATTGACTTTGTATCCGGCAACTTTACTGAATTCATTTATTGGTTCCAACAGTTTTGGGTGGTATCTTTAGGGTTTTCTATATATGATATTATGCCATCTGCAAATAGTGACAGTTTACTACTTCCTTTGCTAGATGCATGCTTTTTATTTCTTTTTCTTGCCTAATTGCTCTGGCTGGGACTTCAAATACTATACTGATTAAAAGTACTGAGAGTGGGCATCCTTGTCTTGTTTGTTAATAATAATAATGTATCAATATTAGTTCGTTCATTTTCACAAATGTACCACACTAATGTAAGATGTTACTAATAGAACTGGGTGTCGGGTATATGGGAACTGTCTGTGCTATTTTCTCTAATTTTCTGTAAATCTAAACTGTTCTAAAAATTAAAGTCAAATATATATATATATATGTGTGTAAATTACAATTTTGATTTTTAAACCCTGACTTTGTGCAAGGAAAATGCAGCTCTGAACTTCATGCCCATGCAGGCCCAGCAGGAAGGTGTTAGCACTTGGGTCATGCTGTGGATTCATGAAGCTGTAGGACAAGGTGGGGTGCTCAGAACACAAGTAACCTCAAAACAACCTCTGGGAACCTCTCCTTAGACTCCCCCGCCCCTTCCATAATGGGCCTCTTTGCTCTCAAGAAGCCGAGAATGCTCTGACACGGGAAGGCTCACCCATGCCTTCTGGAAGTGGCTATAGTTTTTTAAAGATTTATTTTTATTGTTTTTGACACAGAGAGAGACAGAGAGAAGGGGGAAGGCCCAGAGCAGTCTCCATAGTTGCACATCATTCATTTTCAACATAGTTTCGTTCCACAGGTGGGGGCGGGGCCGCCCAGGGCAGGAACCAGCTGGGGGCCTCCCATCAGGGGCGGGAGCCCAACTGGGGGCCTCCCAAGTAGAAGGTTTGCCCCAGTGAGACCTGAACTGCGGGCACACCCCAGTTTAGCATATGGGTCTTCATAGGCCAGGGCCGGGATTTGATCCTTGGACCCTGAGGCTGCAAGATGAGCGCTCAACCTGCTGAGCCATCCTGTCTTCCCCTGCAAGTGGATATTTATGCAGACGGCACAGATTGCCCCACATCTGGGCGCAGACAGCTAGCTACCTGGGAACGAGTCAAGATTCATCCCGAGTTTGTTATTTTAGAGCCGGCCTTTGAACACTAAGGAATTCCATTGACTTTGGGTCATTTTATTTTCTAGCTCCCAGGGGAAACTGTCAATGATTGACATTGTGCAGCCTCAGGTTATCTAATAACTCTGGATTTTCTGCTCTAAGGAAGGGGAGTGGGGAAGTGGTGTTTTGTTTTTCAAAGGGGGTGGGGATCGCTGCTCCTCCCGGTTGGGGCTGGTAGAAGTGGCCCTGGCCAGGCTCCCGGGGGCAGCTTCCTGAGGAATAAGCAGGAATCAGATGGAGGGAGGGATGTGGGCAGAGCTAGCCAGGCGCCAAGAGGCTGGGATTCTCCGTCCTCCAAAGGAATCGCAGCTTGCATAGACGGCAGGAAAAACAGCGATAGGGCGGACCTTCACCCTCCTCATGCCAGTCTTTCCTTTCCTTCTTTTAAGATTGAGCTCATTGGCCTTTAAAATGGAACTGAAAAGGCCTTGGCACATTTGGAGCGACTCACAGCGGCCTGGCGTGTTTGTAAATAGCTTTCCCAGGAGAGGCGGAAACAGGAAGCCTAGAGGGTCTGGGTTCCCAACACGCAGCTCTAGGGGTCACATTCTGCTTCCGCGGAGAAGCCGGAGGCGCCTAGCTTTTCAGTCACCAACGCTGCCCAGGAGGGAGGCGGACTTCCCAGAGGGACCCTGCCTCTCCCAGGAGCTACAGCCAGACCAGCTCCTGGGCGGACCCCCTTTCTTAGGCTCACACCACCCCTTACACCGTCCCATGCAAGGCCTGGGCCCCTTAGAACCACAGCGTGTGTCTGGAGCCCTTTCCGCTGCCTACGTGAAAGCTGCAGGGGAACACGCCGTCACTGTAAACGGCCGAAAGGGAGTGGTGCAGCCTTCGTGTGCATTTGCACTTTTCATTGAAGGCAGCGCTGTCCAACCCTGTGGCCTCCCGGGGCCACACGGGAAGAAGCAGCACTGTCTTGGGCCACACATACAACACACTCACACTCACGGTAGCTGATGAGCTGGAAAAAAAAAAAAAGTCACGGAGAAATCCCTTTGTGTTTTAAGAACATTTACGAATTTGTGTTGGGTTCCCTTCAAAGCCGTTCTGGGCCGCATTGTGGCCCGCGGGCCAGGATTGAGTGAGCTTGGTTTCATGCGAAGTCCAGACAGGACGGCCCTTCTCCTGGGGGCACCCCGTGATCCTCCCTGCACAGCCTCGTGGATGGAATCAATTCCTATTTTAAAAAGGAATTTACAAAGAAAGAAAGAGAAAGAGGGAGGGAAGGAAGGCAGGAAGGAGGGAGGAAGGAAAGAGGAAGGAAAGAGAGAAAGAGAGACAAAGAGGAAAAATAGAAACTTGTGAAAAAGAATCTGCGTGTGGGGATGATGCACATCTGCGCAAATGCTTTGTTTCCCTATGAAGTTAAGTCAGAGTTAGACAGCAAGTGATGGCAGGACGGCTCCCCTCCCCTGCCCTCCCCCCTTTCCTCTTGTCCTTGGAAAGAACTGGCTGGCTGCCCATCCTCACAACGCTGGCTCAGGGAGGCTGCGCGGCCAGGAGACTGGAAATAGCGAGAGGCCGGCCACGCTGTGGCTTCCAGGGCTTCACCCGGGGGCGGTGGAGGCCGCGTGCTGGCTCCTGGCCCAGGTCCGGGTGCCGTTGGCCCCTCTGGCCCTGGGGTGGCCCGGACGGGAGCCCAGGAGCTGTCTTCCCCACGGCAGCTGGCAGGGCCTGCCCGCCCTCTGTGGGGACACAGGCTCCCTGTCCAGGATGAGATGGGACACATGTCCCTAAGATGCTTATGGCTTTTTCCAGACGCAAGGCCGCTTTCCGGCCTGAGAAGCCGCTTGGAGGAAGTCATGAGACAGAGTCACATGCTGGGAGGGACGACATCTCAGCTCAGCTGACCCAGAATCCTCCAGTCCCTCCCTCTGCTGCCTTCTCCTTCTTCTCTTTTCTCTCTCTTCCCACTTTTCTTTTTTTCTCTCTGTCTACTTCCTGTCCACGTCTTCCCTTCTTTATTTGTCCTAACCTTGTCCTTGCTCCTCTCTCCCTTCTGTCCTGCCTCTGGCTTTCCTCTCGTCCCTTCACTCTCTCCCTCCTTCCTCTCAAGTTCCTCCCGAGAGTCTTCGTGCTTCTTCATACTCAGCGCAGGGTTTTTTCTCTCGAGTCCTTTGGCAGCTGAAATGGTCTGCAATTGTCATGGAGGCAACATGCAAGCTGTGTCACCGAAAACCTTCAAACTGCTGTGAAGAGACGTGGGGTGAGACTACGTGGTAAGAAGGATGCCCATAGCCCAGCTGAGCAGCACAGTGGTTTCTGTTTTCCAGATCAGGGCACCGGCCCCAGACATCAGTCTCACACAAGAGGGAAGAGTGTGGACCTGAACCCCACCCTGTCTGCTTCTGAAGCTTCCCTCGCTTTACGTAGCCTCGGGGACAGTGGGCGAAGTGGCCGCGAATGTTGGCTGCAGACGGGGAGTGTTTCTGGTTTAGTTCATGCATCTCAGGCAACGTTCTCCACCTTGAGTGGGAGTCACCAGCTGGTTGGATTCCGATCTGGGCCGGAGCCTGAGAATGTGCCCTTCCTTCCTTCCTTCCTTCCTTCCTTCCTTCCTTCCTTCCTTCCTTCCTTCAGTTTATTCTTTCTTTCTTTCTTTTTGACAGAGAGACAGAGACAGAGAGAAGTGGGAGGGCTCAGAGCAGTGTCTGTAGTTGTACGTCATCAGTTTTCAACATGGTTTCATTCCACACAGGTGGGCGGGGGCCGCACAGGGTGAGAACTGGGCTGGGGGCCTCCCGCATGGGAAGCACACCCCAGTTCAGCATATGGGTCCCCATGGGTCGGAGCCCGGATATGATCCTCAGACCCCAGGGCTGCAAGACAAGCGCTCAACTCGCTGAGCCATCCCAGCTTCCCCGAGAACAGGCATTCCTAATGAGTTCCCAGGTGCTATGGCGGCTGGTGGTCTGGCGACCACCCTGTGGGAACCAGTGGTCCAAAAGGCATTGGTTGGAGAGTTAGAGGACCGGTAGGCACGGATCCCAAGTGTCAGGAAACATCTTCCAGATGCCGATCTGAGTTCAAGGTGGGTATAAAGAGATGCACTTACATACTTGAACCCCATCTCATTCCACAGGAGACTTGAGATGGCCCCAGAACAATATTCAGAGCCTCAAGATGCTAAAGAGTTGAAGAAGTCAAATGAGGGGCAAGTAAAGACAGGCATTTGGTACAGGTCGTTGGAATCGTTGGCTGAGCTCTATGGCTTCCCTTCATTTTTCTGGTTGACTACATCTTGTTTTCATTTTGGGAAAAGGGCCCTTGAATTCGAGCCCTTGAGTTAAATTCTCTTTTCCCCACACTGCCTCCTTACTTAACAGAATGTCTCCTTACTTAGACAATTAAATGGTGTGAGCTGAGTGATCTTTATCTGTTTGATGACTTGTAAAAGTTTTCAAGAGGGCAATGGGGCAAGATGTGTTCATTGAGCAACCATCTGATGGCTATCTGTCACCTGTTTGGCATCGAAAAGAAATCTAAGAAATATAGGAGACAGACACACAGGAACGCTGAAATAGGATTTCTGTTTTCAAGGCACTTACCACCTTGTTTGGAGAAAAAGATGTAACTATGAAACGGTGAGAGAATCATTGTGTCCTTTAGCGAAGTTCAAAGACCTTAAATTAAGCAGTTCACAAAACGGAAAGGTCAGAGTCGATGCATGAAGGCACAAAAGATTGAATTTACATTTGATACATAAGAGGAGAAAAACATTGAGAACATTTTAAAGAGTCTTACCACAATTTAGATGTAAAACTTAGTAGACCTTTGTGTGTATGTGTGTGTATGTCTGTACACAAAGAACTGAGTTTGCCACCAGAAATGCATTGAGTTGTAGATGTGCCATGTACCACTGTGTGACCCTTTTTAATTGTTGAATTTATTGGGGTGACATTGGTTGGTAAAAATTACAGAGTTTCCAGGTGTACAATTCTACAGGACATCGTCTATGTGTTGCGTTATGTGCTCACCACCCAGAATCAGCTCTCCTTCCATCACCGTGTAGCTTCAGATCTCTGTAAGGCTTGGTTTCTGCCAACATAAAATGGAGGTTCCCAGTATCTGTTTGAATCATCGGAGCTCCAGTCAGGAAGAGAGACATTAATATCCGAAGTGAAAAAGGCATGGACACTGGGGATTCGGGGCTAAAGCACCGCAGGAAACGCTGGGCGAACAGAACATAAACCACAGGCTCTCTGGTTGGCCGGCGTGGCTGTGAGCGTGGGGTGGCTGCCGCTACCCACGGGTCCTCTGGCTTTGGCGAAGCTCCCGTTTACCGCAGCCCGCGTGTGAGGAGGACGGCTTTGCACCTTCCCTCCAAATCTAACAAGGGCATCTCCTTGGCAGGAACTAAGCTGGACCCCTGTAGGCAAAGCAGTTGAGCAAGTGAATCTCAGGGCTAGATACCTAGAAGAACAGATGCCAAGAGGCGGTATTCGGGTTCATTGAAAGGAGTGGGCTGCAAGCCCGAGTGAGCGCTGAGATCAGCTTAGAAGGCTGTGACCAGCATGCGAACACGTAAGTGGAGAACATAGAAGATGCTCGTACCACAGAGCCTTGCATTGAGTAATCGTTGAGTGTGTGGGTGTGTGCGGGTGAGTGTGAGTGCGTGTGTGTGGTATATGTACACTGGGTCGTGATGTGTAAAGGTCAGACACGTTTGGAAACCACAGAATAAAGGACCGGTGGAAGGAAACGATAGGTGCACTTTGTCAGAGATAAAGAGCACAGCAAACACAATGGGTTCGTCCCACCTCTGCCTTTCAGGAGGCCCACGTGCCATTTTCACGCCAGCTCGGGGCTCTGTCTGTAATTCCCCCACATGAGTGGGCACCCCAACACGAAGCCAGTGGGGACAGACAATGGAGCTTAGTACGAAAAAGGGAAAAAGAGGAGAGTCAAAGTGGCCTGGAGGTTGATTTGTTGAAGGTCCCTCCTCACGTGCCTGGCGGCCTTCAGCAAAGACGGGCCTGCTTATTGCATTTCAGCTGAGGAGAGAAGCGGCCGCGAGCCGTGTGACATCGCTTTCCGTGGATACAGCGAACACCCCGCTGACCGTGACTGAGTCTATTCCCAGATTGCACGGCGCCCCCATTTCGAGAGCACACGCCCCAGCTGAGACCCTCATCACCGACATCTGGAAACTGAAGGGAGACTCCAGGCTTGGAAATTTTATTAACCGAAAAACCATCTTGGACGTTTTCCTCGTAGACCACAGTATTTCAAGGATGCTCGAATCTTTGGCAACGGGTTGAATTTCGTTTTGCTGGAGGGTAAATAAAATGTTAAACTGGGTACAAACCTAATGGCTTTATTTTATTTTTTTCTGGTTTGGACATTCCTCCTTCTTATCTCTCCTTCCCTGTCCGCGCCCCTTTTAATTGCTTGTATGAGGCAGCCCTCGGTGGAATAACTGGTTTCCTGGAATAGAAAATACATAAGAAAAAGGGTACCATTCACTCCTAACAATATGCTGGTTGTTCTCTGGGGCCCCCTGGCAGGTGGGTGAAGGTGGTGAAGTGCCTTTTTTTTTTCGAGCAAAGGATGTATGTTCGACAAGGTGATAGGATCCAGGTCAATGCCAAGCAAGATTTCAAAGCTGAGGGGTGTTTACAGAGAACAGTGTTTTCTGCTTCTCACCAAGTCGGGTGAGCAGAGCTGCTATCAGACCTGCTGGGCTTATCAAAATGTACCGGTGCTTTTCTGGGCCAGTGTCTGTCCCCTGGCGGCTGGGGGGTGGGGATGGGGGTGGGGATGGGCGATGGGGGTAGGGGGATGGAGAATAAGTGAGCCCGTTCTCTTCGGCCCCCAGGAGAGCTGAATCGTATTCAGGGAGGTGTGGATTAGCGGGTAGGATGAGGAGTCCTGGCGGGTCGAGGATGCAAACATTACAGGGGGCACCAAGACAGATGTGTTCGGGGAGCGGGAAGGGGAATGCAAGGAGGCAGAAACCTTCTTCTGCATATATGTGTGTGGGGTGAGAAGATGGGCCAAGACAGGGAGATTCTGGTCCACATAGATTTGATCAGAACACCCTACGCCTGGAGCGGTTTCAGGGTTTAGCTGAGGGAAAAAAAATGTGAGGACTAGAGAAAAATGTTAAATTCAGCGTGCCCCCAGAGCTGTTTTCTGAGAGCAAAAGGATAAAGAAAGTCCCCATGTGTTGACAACATTTCAGACACTATTCTAGGCACTCAGCTCTGCCTCCCTACTTCCCTCCCTTTTTCCCTTCCTTCCTTCCTTCCTTTCTTCCCTCCCTCCCTCTCTCTCTCTTTCCCATCTTTCCTTTTTACCTCCCTCTTTTCCTTCCTTCCTTCCTTCCTTCCTTCCTTCCTTCCTTCCTTCCTTCTCTCTCTCTCTCCTTCCTTCCTTCCTTCTTTAAAAAACTCACTTTACTTTTCCCAACAATGTTATGATTGTTGTTATTTAAAGGTGAAACTTTAAGCAGCTTGCCTGCGTTTATACAACCAAGTGAAAAAGACAGCATCAAGCTGAGCTTCCCCAACTCCCGAACCCACGTCCTTTCTAAAACCCTGCCCTGCCCTGCTTCCAGAAAACGGAATGGGAAATGGCGGGGGAAACCCCAGCGCTGTGCCAAGCGGCCATGCCTGGTGACACCGTGCTGGGAGCATTTGATGAAATGCATGGGTGTTGGTTCCAGGGGGCCCCTGTTCAAATCCCGCCCGGGCCGTTATTGCTGTGTGACCTTAAACAAGTCCCCTAAGTACTCTGTGCCTTGGTGTCCCCATCCACAAAAGGGTCCTGGCAGCCTTGCAACTTCTGGTTTCAGTCCTACTTTTATCATGTCCCTTCTGTGGATGGGGACACCAAGGCACAGAGTACCTAGGGGACTTGTCTAAGGTCACACAGCAATAACGACCTGGGCGGGATTTGAACAGGGGCCCCCTGGAACCAACACCCATGCATTTCATCAAATGCTCTCCCTTTGCGGGGTTTTCGTAGGAGGTGCACAGTCCTCTGAGGCCACCACGGGGGACAAATTTTAGCACTTCCCTTTATATTTATTTTAAACTAAAAACATGAAACCCAGCACGCTTGATTAATATAAAATATGTGGGTTCGCACTGACAGTCTCACTGCATCTGACAGAGTCATGCTGCATAAGGTCCATAAGGCACCTGTGAGGGTGGAAGGAGTGTGACAATTGGAAAGGTCGGCAGTGACATCTTCAGTCATGTCTGTGCCGATGACCAGTTACATGCCGCTCAAGGGCTATGATGGGATCGGCCGGGCAGCTCAATGCTCATAAAATGGACTTCCCCCAACGTGGACTCTGTATGATGCTTCTAATGACGTGAGAGGTGGGCCTGCCGGATTGATCCCAAACACATTCACTCAGGCGGAGGGTTCTCACACCTAGAGGTGCCTGTTCCCAAAGCCCGGTAGCTCGCGTCTCGTGTCTGCCGACAGGCTCCATAGGAAACCATTCTGAGAAGTTAAGAACATCCCAGTAAGGATCCTCAGTGCAAAAGAAATTTTAACAATGAAAGAATAGAAAGAAACGGTTTTCAAAAGAACACCATGCTGTGGACAGAGCATGTTAAAAACAGAGCTTTGAGAACATTTCCAAAGCTTGCAATTTTCTCCCTTCCTTTCCTCCCTCCACCCCTCTACCCCTCCCTCCTTCCCTCCCTCTACCTCCCTCCCTCCCTCTTTATTTCTTTCAGCCGAAGTTATATATTAGATATAAAATGTCATACCTGCATTATTCAGCAACATGGAAGAAGAAATTTCTCTTCTGCCCTAAATCTTTCACATAAGGACTTTCCATCTGTTTGGAAGCCATCTGTTAAAAGTTGAAAGCTGATTAATTTCTAATACCAGCTAATCAGCATCAGCCCCATCTCAACAATACCTTTGCCCTGGTGGTAGATGGGATTAAAAAATGACGACCAAGACCCCCGTCTGGACCCTTTGTGAGGTGTATTTTCCAACCACGATAGCCATTAAAATCAAGTATCTAAGTATGATCTTCAAAGCGCGGTGCCACTAAAGGCCAAACCCAGGTTTCAAACGTAAAGATTACGCAGCGACCACGTGGTGAGCGCCACACTGCAAACCCTGCCGCCTGTGGTTGTCAGCCGCCCTCACAACACGGTGGGTTTTCAAAGCGCGAATTCCTACTCGCTCTTCGGAATAAAAACGGTCATTCTGATGACATATTTACTTCTGGTTCTTTATTTCTTTCGATCACTTCCCTCTCCTATTTCTTCCTCTACCTCTCTCTCTCTCTGTCTATATTTCTCTGTCGCTGTCATCTATATCTCTACCATCTACCTGTCTGTCTGTCTGTGTACATACGGCCTTTCTTCTAACTGTACACATTTTTCGCCCTCTGACGTTTCCATCTTTTCCCACTTCCTTCTAGATCGTTTCATGTTAAATGTAGTCGTGCCTGCCTTTGGCTTTCCCCTTGTTCTGGAACCACGTGTCAGTGCATGGCTGTGTTGTGAGCTTGCTAGCTTTACTCTCTCCTCTTCTCATCTCTTTTCTCCTTCCGCTCTTCTCTCCTCCATCAGTCACGGCCTCTCAGGGACACACTCTCCAGGGAGTGTGGGTGGTGACAAGAGAACCACAGAGAAGCAGGGGGCCCACCGCTCCCCCTTCTGCAAATAGACCCTGAGGACCCGGTTGGCTCTGGGCGGGAATCGGGGTGGGGCGGGCTGGGGGCTCCACCCACAGGGGCCTCTGCTTATTCTGAGCTCCCCACCTCCCTGGTCCTCTCCTGAGAGCTTGCAGAAGCCCATGGGTGACATCACAGAAAAGCTACCGCCGCTCGATGCCGGCGGGGGGACTCGCGGCCTGCGGACACGGGGTGGGACTGGGGTGGGCGGGCGTTTGGATCGCCCAGCAGAAGGCCTGAGCTTTGCCCACCCCAGGGGAGCGGCGCACAATGGAAACCGGCACCTAGTGACAAACAACCCCGATTGTTAGAGGGCAGAAATCAGCCGCAGGCAGGCCAGGCCTGGCTCGCTGCCCAAGGCTTTTATTTCCTGAATCACCAGAAGCATTCGGTCCCCAGCCCAGGAGGGCCAACAGCCACGCTCCACCCCTTCCAGCTGCACCTGCCGGCTCAGACCCATCCCTAAGCCGGGGGCCCCTTGCACTCCGCTGCAGGTCACCCCTAACTGCCCCTGCCACAGCTTTGAGGCGCTGGCATGTCAGTACCTGTCCCCTGCCTGGAGTCACATCCTCTGGGGTGCAGCCGCACGTGTGGGGTGCAAAGGCCCACAGCCACCCTGAGTGGAAGCCAGGCCCCCCGAGGACACTAGGAGATGACAGGGTGTCCCAGAGCCACCTTGGGGGTTCCCACCCCAAGTCTCAGGGACAGGCACCCCCTGGGGCCTCGGCCCTTGTGCTGGGTTTGGAGTTGCCCTTAACCAGAGTCCCTGCAGGGCCCGCCAGTGACTGCAGCTACCAAGCTGGGGTTGCTCTGTGTTTCCTCAGCCGTTCGTGGTCCCCGTGTCTCCTTCGATGTCAAAACGTTTTCCCATGGATGTCGGGGGCATCGCGTGCCCGCCTTACCAGCCAGAGCAACCAGAAGCCGGGTTTCCAGGAAAGCGGCCACTCGATCCAGCCGGCGAAACCCACCCCGTGCCCAGCTCTCAGCAGGAGCGGGGTTTTTTTTAGCTGTGGCCTCGGGACTGCGGTTCCAATTGGCCAGCCTCCCTCCCACCCAGGCAGCCCCCAGCCCCCTCCAGCCCAGCCTGCCTCCTCCCCGCAGCCCAGGGTGGTAGTTTGTGGAGCGGCGGGAACGCTCTGGGCTTTGGGGAGTGGGGGACCTAATTCTCTCTGTTTCTCAAAATATCCCTGGGCCTTGGGCTGGTCACATCACAAGTGTGGCTCGGGATCCGCGAACGCACGCCTGCTCCCTGAGACCAAGTGGCGGGACCGGGGGGCCCCTGAGGAAGACCCTCTCCTTCCGGGGGTGTCTCCCGGCTGCTTCTCTGAACCCCGCGTCCCGGGAGGCGCTGGGGGGGAAGACCCGGGGGGCCGGCCTGCGGTGGGCGGGTGTTGGTAAGCACTGCCTAGGCCTGGCCGTGTGGGGGGTTCTCATGCCGCAAAGAAGCCGGCCCGGGCCTTGTGATCCGAAGAGGCTCTTTTCCTAACCATATATGTCTCCCCCAGAGAGCCCATAAATAACGGGGTCACCCCAGTGGGGCTGGCTCTCGGCAGCTGCCCCAGGAGCCCTGGGGCCGTGCTCCCTGCTTCTCGCGTTTCAGTTTCCACGTCCTCCTGCCCGTTTGGTAACTCAAGGAGCTCCTGCCAGGGACAGCTGACGGTCCAGCGACTCCCGCCAGGACCCCTGCGAGAGGGGGCGGTGGGCACGGACGGGCAGGCAGGCTCCCCCGGGGCGGCCTGTCCCCAGCTGCCACGCGTCACGGGAAGGCGACCAGGGCTGGGAGCGGAGAGGCGGGGACCTCCGCAGCCAGAGCCAGAGGTCCCACGAGCGAGGAATGAGGCAGAGAGGCCCGGGGGAGCCTTTCTCAGGGGAGAACCCCCACCTGCAGCCCTCTGCCTCTGTCCCCCACACCACAGCGGGGGCCTCGTGCTCACGGGGGGGCAGGCGTGGCTGCCTGGGAGGGGGGCAACCCCATCACACCCCAGCCCTTTACTTCACAGATGGAGCAACTAAAGACAGAATGTGTCCCAAGTCAGGGGGGGCCCGGCTTGCCCCCCACGCCCCCTCTCGGACCCGTGACTCTGACGGTCCCGCTCTGCCCCCTACCCCAGCCCGAGCCCCCCAGTCTCTGTGCTGCCCCCAGGGAGCTGAGCACACCTGGCCCAGGTGGAGAGGGTCAGGTGGAAGGTCAAGGCCATGGAAACATGGCTCCCTGCCGTCCCGCCTCGTCCCTGCCCTCTAGCTCTGGGGACCCCTCCTGCCACACCCTTCGACCCTCCCAAAGGGCTGGCTCTTCCTTCTGGGTTGGACCATGTCCTCAACCCCTTTACCCTTGAGGGAGGGGGATAGGCGGAGTCCCAGGTTAGGGTGACTGTCCCTTGCCTCTTGCCTGGAGAGGAGCCACAGGGGGCTGTGGGAGCCAAGCACGCCCTCTGGGGGGAGGCTGGCCGGGCTGCTGTGGGTGGTGGCATGTCACGGTGACACCCAAGAAGTCTTTGGGCTCCGCTGTATCCTGCCCCCAAGTGCTGGCGTGCAAATTCCCGAGAGAGCCCCGAAATGTGGCCACGTGGCCGAGGCTGCTCCCAGTGTTGGGGTCTGCGGGGCCCCGACGTTGGAGCTCCGGAACGCATTTGTTTAGCGCCCAGGGTCCAGGCTGCCCACTCTGTCCATCTCTGCCTCCCCCGTGGGCTCCGCGTGCCGCCGGCATCTCCTACGGGTTAGGAAACAGCGACCCCGGAGCCGCCGAGCTGCGCATGTCTGCCTTCGAGACCACGGCCAGGAAGCGCGTCCTTCGTGGGCCAGACCACGAGGCCGGGGTGGGGTGGGCGGGGGAGAAACCCAGGGGTCCAGGGTGGGTGTGGGGCTCGCCCTCAGCCCAGCCAGGGCTCAGAGGCCCCCAGACATGGATGGGGCCAGACGTCCTACCAGACCCCTGGACAGTGCGTGTGGCAAAGCCGGGCAATGGCTCGGCTCCACCTCTGCCAGCCCTGCAGATCCCGGGCAGTGGGTGTCCGATGTGCTGCTGATCCGCCTTCCGGACCCCCGCAGGGGCATGGCTCCCCCCTCCTTGTCTGCAGCCCCCTCACGACGTCCCCTCCTCCATGCTGGGCAGAAGAACCTCCTCATGGAGCAGGAGGGCTGGGGTCCCAGCCAGTCTCAGCCTCAGGTCTCCATCTCCTTCTTCTCTTTCTTTAAGATTTATTTTTATGGTTTTTGACAGAGACAGACCGAGAGAAGGGAGAGGGCCCAGAGCAGTCCTCATAGTTGCACATCATTAGTTGTGACATAGTTTCATTCCACACGGGTGGACATAGGGCCGTGCAGAGCAGGAACCGAACTGGGGACCTCCCACATGGGAAGCTCACCCCAGTTCAGCCTATGGGTCCACATGGGCTGGAGCCAGGATTCGATTTCTGGACCCCAGGGCTGCAAAGCGAGCGTTCAACCTGCTGAGCATTCCCTCCATCTCTTTAAAAAAGAACCAGAAAACAGGGAAGCCAGGGTGGCTCAGCAGGTTAAGCACTCGCTTTGCAGCCCTGGGGTCCCAGGATTGAATCCCGGCCCCGGCCCGTGTGGACCTATATGCTGAACTGGGGTGAGCTTCCCATGCGGGAGGCCCCCAGCCCAGTTCCCGCCCTGCACGGCCCCCGCCCACCTGTGTGGAACGAAACCATGTGGAAAACTGATGACGGACAACGATGGAGACGGCTCTGGGCCCTCCCCCTTCTCTCTGTCTCTGTCAAAAACAATTAAAAACTCTAAAAAAAAAACCACACAACACAACAGAAGCCTCTTCCTTACCCGCCAGCCCTGCTCACTGAACTCCAGGCCGACGTCTTTTATTTGTTCTCAGCCACTGTGTCCCCTTCCTCTTTTTCTCCTTCCCCAAAGACTGAGCAAGACACAAACACTTCAGCGGGAAGGGGACCCGTGCTTCCGGAGGGTCTGCAACAGAGACACACGCTTTCTGTCATTTATTTAACCTCGCCCCAGAACGGAGGTGACAGGCAGGGAGCAGAGATGGGTGACATTAAGCAAGCAGCCAGGGTGAGCGGAGTGGCTCCCCACAGCTCCCCGGGGCAGGGGCGGTGGGCAGGCATTGCTCCCGATGCCGGTGATCTTAGTCTCGTCTCTTCCCAATGACAGCTGTGTGAGGGGGTGGCCATGGCTGTCCCCAGGGTACAGAGTAAGATTTATTTTTATTGTTTTTGAGACAGAGAGAGAGAGAGAGAGAAGGGGGAGGGCCCAGGAGAGTCTCCATAGTTGCACATCATTGGTTTTTCCACATAGTTTCATTCCACAGGTGGGCGCGGGGCTGCACAGGGCAGGAACTGGGCCGGGGTCTCACCCCGGTGAGAACCGAACTGGGGGCACTCCCCAGTTCAGCACATGGGTCCGCACGGGCTGGGGCCCGGATTCGATCCTCGGTCCCCAGGACTGCAAAGTGAGCACCTAACCCACTGAGCCATCCCGGCTTCCCCTCCCTCTTTCTTTGCTACAGCGAGGCCGTTGCTTTTGATCTTCACAACTACGCAATTAACATCGTTTTCTTGGGAAAAACAAAAGCAGAGAGGGGCTCTCGGGGTAGAGAACAGGTCCCAAGTCCCAGGGTGGCCTGAGGATTACCACGAGAAGAGGTCTTCGCTCCGGGCTGGGGAGCAAATGCTCCTTCCATGGCCACCCCTATGATGAGCCCCACGTGTGCGGCAGGAGCAGAGGATGGAAGGAGGAATCGGGAGCGGGGCTCAACAGGGGAGTCCTGTGCGCTGATGGGGAGCCCCTGAGTGGAATTCCTCCTCAGGGTCCCGCCTGTCACTGAGCGGTCCCGGCGCCTGTGACAAGGTTGGGAAGGCAGGCTCTCAGCACAGATGGCAGGTGAGGAAATCCAGTCACGTGAAGACCAGGAGGTGCCCTGGCCGGGATATCGGGGAGCAGACGGGGATGAACCCTGCTCCCTCCGTCTCCAAAGCCCTGCTCTTAACCAGGAGCCTGGGCCGCCTTGAGGGGGCAGTGGGTGCACAAGAGGGTGCTGGAGAGGGACCTTGAAAGAAGGCACGGTTGTGGGGGTGAGGGTGGGGGGCAAAAACAGAGAGAACCGAATGTCTCTGGAGCTGGGAGTGTGAAGAGGTTCCCCACCAGCGTAAGGGCGGCCTCAGTGCACTGAGCATTGTTTACCACAGGTGACCCCCTCGCGTGCCCCTGCCCCCAAATCCTGCAAACTCAGCATCCTCATCACCTCCAGCGTTCAAAGGAGGGGAGTGAGGCACAGAGAGACACACACACTGGCCTGAGGTCACACAGCGGGCACGGAAGGTAGTTAGGATGTGAGCGTGTCTGGTGGTGAACGAGGCCCTTTTCCCTCTTTCCCCGTCTCCTTTTAAATTAGGCGGCACTGAGCGGCTTTCCTTGCAAGGCCATGCCGGTGTATGTCCTCGGCTGGGAAAAGGTACCTGGGCGAGCCCCACCCCTGCCTCAGGCCCGATCCGGAAGCAGGGCTGGTGTGGGGGGGGGAGGGGCGGGGGAGTGAGTGATCGGCAATCCCAGGTGTGTGTGTGTGAGCGTGTGTGCACACGTGCATGCGTGCATGCGCCGAGACCACGGCTGCTCCAGGAAAACATCTGCATCCCGGAGCCTGAAGGTCACCGCCGCCCCACCCCCTCCTAGCTCCTCCCTAGACCTTTAGCTGACGTGCAGGGGGAGGCGCTGCTCGGGAGCCCGGGGCGCGCGCCCCGCCCCGCGCTCCCCCTGCTGGCTTCGCCCCAGCTCGCGCGGCTCCGGGAGCAGCGGCCCGGGCGCATCCCCTGCACCTGCCTGGGCCGGGAGCGCGGGGTGGGAGGAGCCGGATCAGGAAGGAACCCGGGCTAGGCGTGGTTTCCAGGGCCCGGCCAGCTCCCGGAGGGGAGCTGCTGAGTCACGGGCCCAGGCGCCGCCTCCCCCAGCCCGGCCCTGGTCACCGCGCCACCGCGGAGCCTGTCCCTTGCTCACCGGTCTCCTCCCCTCAGTGGGCTTGCACGGGGGACATAGTGGGCCCGCAATGGTCAGTAGGTTGAAATAGTTGAACAATAAAAGCCCACCCCGCGCGCCAACCACCGTGGATGGTCCAACTTGTAGGGAAACCCAGACTCAAGCTGCTGCGCCCTGGGGAGTCTTGGGCCAAGTCGCCCTCACCCTGGAAGCTTCACCAGCCAGCCAACAGGGTAGCAGGTTAGAGCCCAGTCAGAGCTGCGGAGGGAAGCCAGATCCGCTTGGGTTCTGGCCCAACGCAGTTGGACGACACCACACATCGACCTTTATAGCTTCGCTGAACGCTGTTGAATACATGAATAAAACAGCTGCCCCTGCGCCTGCCGGTGGGGCAAGTACAGACTGAGAAACGCAGGCTTCTCTGCACACAGACAACTGCTGCTGAAACCACAATGTGGCTGTTTCCCTCCACACAGGCCTGGAAGGTGGAGTCACTTGAGATACGGAAATAGATCAGGGTGATGAGAAGAAAGAATCAGGGCCTCTGGTACACATGCATCCGTTTGCCCTGGTTGGCACCACTGCACAGGTTGTACACTGCACAATTCTGGAAGGTCCTCTTCACCGGGCGTGTTGTGCGAAGGATTGGTTCTGGATGAGGGTTTTCCCAATCCCGTAGGGAGGGTCACGTGGAACGTGAATATCAGCACAAATCAGTGCATCGTATCAGGGGTCTGTCTACACATCGATTCCTGATGACCTGAACCATTCAGCAAACCGCATCTACACTCCATCCACGTGGATTCAGTCCTTTAAACATGTTTTATTATGAAATAAGTATGGATTTACAGGAAGTTGAGGAACCATGAGCTGGGTGGTCCTGTGTACATGTCATTCAGTTTTGCCCAGTGGTCACAACTTGCAGAATTAGATGGGACGCTGAAACCGGGAAATTGGCATTGGGCACAAGCCACAGAGCTGATCCAGATCTGACCAGCTTCACGTGCAGTCATTTATTTGTGCATGTGCAAACGTCTGTGCAGCTCTGTCCCATGGAATGGGTGATGGATGCTTGTATCCACCCCCATGATTAAGATGCAGGACTGTCCCTGTCCCAAGGGTGTCTCCCACCACCCCTCACCCCTGCTAACCACGGATCTGCCCCGGGGCTGTGTCATGTTGTCACTGGGAGACCGTTACATCAGTGGGGAGTCAACTTGTTCTTTTTAATTGCCCGTCTTTAAACGAGTTCTTTCATTAACTACCGAGTTCTGACTTCAGGATTTCCACACCAGTGTTTCTAAGATGTGCTGGAACTGGGAGAAGCCAACTTCAAGGGAGTCAAGAACGTGGTGCCCGGGGTGGGGCCAGAAAACGGGGAGAGCCCTGATGTTGGCTCGTCACTCACTGTGTCTAGGGCACTATGGGGGCTGCGTTCAGCATGGCGCCTTGGGCGGCCACCTCATCTTCAGAGTCTTACCCACCCTTGTCCAACACGCATGCTTGACATGCTTCGAACTGGGCCACCATCTCCCTCTGCGTGACCCACAGGGCCTCTGGCCACTGAGTTGCTCAGCTTCACCTTCGCCCGCCCTGCAGCGCTGAGCCAACTACCACTGCCCAGGGGGCTGCGTGCTGTCCCCCATGGCTGGTCCTTGGGCAGGCCTCGCAGCCACCTCCCAGCAGCTAAGACCGGACGCCACCTGGGAGCGGGAGGCAGGTGGCTTGCACCTTTGGCAGGACCTCCCAGAGCCACCTGGAATGGAAGGTTCATGGAAAGGAACTCGCTGCCCTAAATCCCCAGCTGGGTGTGGGGTTTGGGACATTCCCTACGTGAGGTCACGAAGGCTCAGGGCCAGGTGAGGCCAATGCCGGGGACAGAAGGTGATTGGCCTGAGTTCCTGTGCTGTCACTCCTACTGACTGTGCGGTGACCGTACACAGCAGGTGCCACTGCGATGCCCGTTTTAGGGATTAAGAAACTGAGGCTCAGACTAGACCACAGAGGCGGGAAGTAGCAGGTCTGGGTTCCAGCCAGGTGTCTGACTCAGAGGCCTAAGGGGTCCCCTCCCTCATGAAGTGATTTCTCAGGCAGATTGACCACCCCCTCTGGTTCTGTAGCAGACCTGGGACTGCAGCTCACAATGACGTGGGTCACAGGGACCTTCTGAGAGGAGGCTGGGGATCCCCGACCCTGACCCGGGAGGTGGGCCTCCCGGCATGCCCGTGCCTCTCATTTAAAGAGGTGGGGTGCCCTCCCAGGAGACCTCAGACCTCATCTGCCGGCTTGCTTCTGCTTTGCTCCCCAAAGGCTGGGCTCCAGCGCCCCAGGCCCGCATCCAGCTGAGTTGGGAGTGCTCCCAGTGTTGCCTTCCATCTTCCAAAGCAGCGGTTAACATCTTTCATTGGCTTAGGTCTCCTCTTGGGATTTCTTTTCGTGTCTTCTCTGTCATTGCAGCGACGTCTCTGGAGGTCAGCAGTTTAGTTAGATGTCCCTGAGGCCACGCTTTGAACCATGAGGCAGCCCCGCTTTCTGGGAGATAACCTCAGCATCTGCTGCGAGGTTCTGTCCTTCCAAGAGTTGTCACAAAATGTTCGCCACCTTTCTGTGGATCACAGCTGGTGACAAGGTCCCTCCTTGACCCAAGTTCTGTCGGGCTTGTCTCAGCCTTGACCTCCGCCTACACAGCCCCGTCTTCGCCAGAATCCCGCCGTGTCAGTTTAGTGACGTCTGGTCAAGTCCGTCAGCCCTCATCCTGATGGCCGTGACCTTGACCTGCCTCCAGCGAGACTCCTGTTAGGTCAGGTTGGCAGGAATCCCTTACCCTTGGTGCTCCTTCACTGACTTTCCATCCACAGACCCCCTTACTCCGCGTCTTGGCTATAAATCTCCACTTGTCCTTGTTGTATTTGAGGTTGAGCCTCAGCTTGCTCCTAAATTGCAATTCCCTTTTTGCAATCGTCTTAAATAAAGACTTCCTCATCATTGTAACGAGCGCCAGAATCCTTATTTTTCTTGAACACTGGTGACTGGGAAAACAGCATTTAATCAGTGACTGACAGGCATTTGGAAAGCTGGTCTTTGCCTTCTGAACACTTTGCTTGGCCTGTGTTGTGCAGGAAGTGATTTTCTAGGGCATGGTTTTTCAATTGGTGAGCTACAACCCACTAATACAGTGCAATCATGTACTAAGTGTCAACCAACATTTGAGAAAAGAAATCAACTAGAGTTGGAAAAAGGCCATGATGCATCGCCTGTTCTTGGGGGAAGTACTGACTCATGAAACCTTTGTATTAGTTGATGTGTCTGTGGACTGAGTCAAGGTGTGAACACAGTTCTTACTGTGTAAAATTTTAAAGCCACTGACTGGTCTGGGATGGGGGTTTGGACCCTTAGCTTTGTTTTTGAAGAATAGTGCTACCACTAGGACTGACACCTCTGCTTTAGACTACTGTGCAATGATTAATGTGCTCCCTGGGGAGTCATGAAGCCATAATGTGCCCAGAGCAGCACATGCCTAGACTGTCCTAATTACCTGGTGAGTCAGTTCCCACCCTGGGGAACAATTTTCCATTCCCTGGAGAGTCCCCTGGGAGACACCTTCCCTGATTCCTCACGTTTCCTCCCTCACATCCTTTTGCTCATTTCCCATTGCTTTTCATGCTCTACAGTGGGTTGTAGGATTTCTACATGGCTTACCTCTCCTATGAGCTTAAAAATTTTTTAAACTTATTTAATTATTTAAATTACTTACAGTTGACATACAATGTGATATTTTCAGGTGTGCAACACAGCGATTGGACGTTTATATAACCATACGAAGTGATCACCCCAATAAATCTATTACCCATCTGACACCATACCTAGTTACTATAATATTATCGACTATTTCCCTATACTGGGCTTTACATCTCGTAATTATTTTTATAACTGACAATTTGAACATCTTAATCCCTTTCACCTTGTTCACCCCACCTCCTAGCCCCCCTGCCATCTGGAGACCCATCAATTTGTTCTCTGTGTCTTTGAGCTTACTTCTATTTTGTTTGTTCGTTTATTGTTGGTTCAATTTCACAGGTAAGTGAAATCGTGTAGTATTTGTCTTTCTCTGTCTAACTTATTTTCCTTAGCATATTACCCTCTAGGCCCATCCATGTTGTCACAAATGGTAAGATTTCATTCTTTTTATGGCCATGTAATATTCTATTGAATATATCTAACACCTTTTTAAAAAGAGATTTCTTTTTTTATTAAAAATATAGCTAACGTACAATACTGCATTAGTTTCATGCTCTAACAAGTCAGGAGGACACATGTAACCGTGCCCCCAATCGGGTATTTGCACCTTGGATTTCCGTACGACCAGGAGCAGGTTGGGCCAGCGCAGAGCACTCTGCACCTCTTCATACAGGGCTGGTTTGCACAACACACTCAACAACAGCCATTTATCCAGAACTCTCAGTTCCACATCTTGACTCCTTTCCAAACAGTACTTGCCGCACTGCCCCCAAACAGGTTTCTTTGAAAGAACCAAGTAGTTCCCATGCTGACCTGTGAAATGCATGCACAGGTCTGAGGTGAAATGCTCTTTCAGGTTTTAGGAAGTTGTCTCTGGGAAGAGTTTTGGTGAATGCCTGCATCAAAGACTCTTTCACATCGACTCACCGATTTAAATCACTGGTGCTTATCTCAAAACACGTGTCTTTTTAAAGACACAGTACTGAAAACTTTGTTCTGAATCTACCGCATTCTGATTCTAGTCATGACCAAAAAGAATCCTAACCCCCAAAACAGAAATTAAAATCCACTTCAATAAACATAAGGAGCAAGCCTAGGCCCAACCTTTGACAAACAGTTTAAAATCTAATAGGAGAGGGGAGAGAAAGAGACCCAAGGTGGCTGAGTAGATAAAATCTGTGCCCACTTCCTTGCGTAAACACATTAAAATGACAACTAAATTATAGAACAACCCACCTGGAGAACATCTGACGTCTAGCTGAACAGAACTTGTATATCGAAGGATATAAATGAACCACTTCGAGACTGGTAGGAAGAGCAGAGATGTGAAATGGGCCAGTCCCACACCTGCATGAGGTGGGTGAGAATCAGGAGGGATGTCTCACCATAGAGGTTCCCACCTTCCGGGAGCGAGGGACCCCAGCCCACACTGGGATCCCCGGCCCCAAGTGCTAATGCCAGGAGAAAGAGGAGCTCCCGCCACATCTGGCTGTGGAAAACAGTGGGGATTCTGACCATTCTGAGGGGATAGAAGGCTGAGGGGGAAACCCAAACATCTTCTTAAAGGGACTGTGCACAGACTCACTTGCAGGCACTCACCGGGGCCTCTGCATGGTAACTACGTATAAAAGAAGGGCAACCATTGTTAGCTTCAGAAGAAAACATGATTGTATAGGAAAGGAAAAGTATCATAGCACACAACATGGCTCAGCCGTGAGTGAAATGTTCACCTTCACCCCTTACCCCCTGCCGCGCCGGGCCTTCCACCTCACTCCTTACGCCGGCTGCTGGGATTTTGATGACCTGTGTGTCATCACATCGTAGATATCACAATATTACTTTTCCTTCTTTCACTTTTTTTTTTTTTTTTTTTTTTTTTTTTTTTTTTTTTTTTTTTTTTTTTTTTTTTTTTTTTTTTTTTTTTTTTTTTTTTTTTTTTTTTTTTTTTTTTTTTTTTTTTTTTTTTTTAATTTTTTTTTTATCTTTTCACATTTATAGAGAGAAATTATCTTTTTGTCTTCAGTGCATAGTTATTTCTATTTTACTTTTTGAC
>PVKE010003488.1:0-71870 GCA_004027555.1 Craseonycteris thonglongyai
GACTTGAGTGTACCATGACCGTTGTGGACACTAGTCATTGATCTGTCAGTTCTTAATGATTACTTCGTTAGTTCCTCTGGTTTGATAGAATTTTGATTATCTGCAAATTTATCTTAAGTTTATCTTAAAGCAAGTTTCTCTTACCAAGAGAAAAGATGAAAGACAAAGGTAACAATAGACTGTTCTAAAGAACATGTTCATGAAATGTTATAAAGGTGTAACATTTGTTAAGAACAGACTCAATACTTTATATGGAGATCACATTAAATCTAATTTAACAAAGGCAGGTTTTCTAAAAGTCCTAGTCAATTTTTTTATTTTTTTTTATTTTGTTTGTTTGTTTTTGTTTTTGTCAGAGAGAGAGAGAGAGAGAGAGAGAACTGAGCTGGGAGAACTCCCCAGTTCAGCACATGGGTCCGCACGGGCCGGGACCGGGATTCGATTCTGGGTCCCCGGCGCTGCAAAGTGAGCACTTAACCCACTGAGCCATCCCGGCTTCCCCAACCTAGTCAATTTTTGAAGGTGAATTTTGATTTATGTTAATTTGAAAAAACCAAGTTCTGTGAGGGTAATATACAAATTGTGTTTTTAATGGCTTCCTTAATTAAGGAGGTTATATTTAAAAAAAAAAAATTAGACTTTAATGAGCAGTAGACTGACAACAGTAACTGGCTCAGAGCCCTACCATATTTAGGTATTTCACCACTAGCATGCTATAAATTTTAAGCTAATTTACATAGATTAGCATGTGTTATGAGTCAGTATATGACATGCATTTTGACCAAATAATTTTTATTTTAAACTTCTTAGATTTAATTTCTTCGAGTTGAGAATTATTTTCATCTCTCCTTGTTGTTCCCTTATAAATGAGATAATATTTTTAAATATCTTAGTTAAAAAAAGAGCTCTATGAACAAGAATATATAAACATTGTGTGTAATACTGTATAATAAAATCTTATCCAGAAATTCACTAGGATGTGTGGTACTTGTTAGTTTGGTATATACCGGTACATGTAGGTTCATTCGCGATATTTTATTTCAGAACTTGATGAAAATATTTCATAACTGAAATGCTTTGAAGATAGTGATTATAGTTGACTCTGAGATTACTCATGATTCTGAGGCTTCTCGTGAAGGGTCTTCTACTTAGGAGGAATGAACTGAGTGCCTTCTGATCTCCCAATGGTACCTTGGCCTTTCTGAATTCAGGAAAGTCACCAGTATTTGCTTCTGTCCTAGATACTGGTCTTTTGCAAAGGAAATGATGATTGAGGGCTTTGATTATGGCATCAGTAAAGGGTCTGCAGGGCTCTTGAGCCTTCCATCTTCATGCTCCTCACCCCCACTGCCATAAACAAAGTCCCCCAGAGTTGTTCCTGACCTAAATTAATTCCTGTACTGAAGGGACTACAGGTAGAGTAGCAGTATAATTCCTTTTAATCTGGGGCTGGTTTTTTGTTTTTTTAACATTTATTTTTATTGTTTTTTGAGAGAGAGAGAGAGAGAAGGAGGGGAGGGCCCAGAACAGTCTCCATAGTTGCACATCATTGGTTTTTCCACATAGTTTCATTCCACAGGTGGGCGCGGGGCTGCACAGGGCAGGAACTGGGCCAGGGTCTCACCCCGGTGAGAACCGAACTGGGGGCACTCCCAAGTTCAGCATATGGGTCCACAGGGGCCAGGGCTGGGATTCGATCCTCGGTCCCCGGGGCTGCAAAGCAAGCACTTAGCCCACTGAGCCATCCCGGCTTCCCCTGGGCTGGTTTTGACAATAGACAGAGGCCTGGACAGCAGTGTAAAGTAGGGACAAACCAGAACAGTCACCCTAGCCAGATTTTGCTGGTGCCCTCTGCCCCATCATTATCCCCTTTATCTGTTTGAAAAGGGATTTACCCTTTGGTATCAACTAAATGGGTTGTTTGAAGGCCTAGCTGATGAGTAAACAAATGGTAATGATCATGGTTATCCACATGACCTTTAGTATATTCTTTTTGGTTGGACTCTTGTAAGTGGGCAGGGACATCTGAGTGCTGCACCTATGCAGATGGAAAGCAGAGTTAACTTGATGTGCATTTGAGATCAAATTAGAAAGTCCAATGTGGAGATGGTATTTATACTCCTGCCTGCTCTATTGAACAAAATCCTTATTGTAATTGTTGAAAGGAAATGTGTTAATAGCAGCCTTTTGAAACCCTATCATTATGGACCATCTGTATATCTATGCTGAGGGATAGTGCTACACAAATGCCTAGAATAGTCCTTATGTGAGTCTTTTAAAATAGAAGATCCACACTAGCTCTGTAGTAGAGTGCAGTACAGTTACAGCACTGAGTTGCTGTTGCAGAGAGCTCAGTTATCTGCTGGAACAGTCCTTATACCTTGTGTGGATTCTTCTACTCAGAGAAGCCCCCTTGAGAGTTATTGACTACAGACTGAGACTGAGCAACATCCTCAAGGCTACACATCTATTAAGGGGAAGACTCGAGACTCAAAACTTAGGCAGTCTGACTCCTGAGAGATGCTCTTAACCTGCTAGTAAAACGTGCTACCTATTATTAAAATTATCTAATTATAGCATTACCACTCTTTGTGGGGTAACACTTTATAGAACTCTTTCTCATACAGGGTTCTCTTTGATCTTGAGGTGGCAGATGAGTAAAGCTGAAGAGGCAGAGCCATCCCTTTAGATTGCTGGAGGTGTCAGTTTTCCAGCTGACTTGGTCAGATCGCCTTAGTAAAGTCTAGATGGGATTTCAAACTAGGAGCTAAATTTTTTCTTATTTTTGAGATAACATGTTTTGTAATGTTAGGAATAACTATCTTTAAAACTTATTTTTTTTTTTTTTACTACCAAAACATTTAGGATTTTCGGTATAATAAAACAAAGTTTTAATTATTTTTTCCTTTGTTTCTCCTTGTTTCTTTTCCTCTTTTTCTTTCTTTAAATGTCTACCTTGTTTTTGTTAATTCCTAATATAAGCGTTTACTTTTTAGAAATGCAGAGCTTTTTTAAAAAGTTAACTCTATGTTATTACTGTGTTTTTCAGAGCTTTTTACTAAACATTCACATTTAAGGTGTTTTGTCTTCTCTGGCTCAGCCACTACTCTGATTGTGACTCTATTCAGAGATTTGCTGTATATTTATATGATCAAGCTGTAATAAGAACAGCTTTATGTGTAATGTTTTTGTGGGTTTGTATAGTCATGATGCAGTTCCAATAAGTTTCTTATGTGGTAAGCTAGGGAAATATCTAACAGAGCTAAGCTTTTATAATAACAATAAAAAATAAAAGTAAGCTTTTCTTGTAAAAGTGTGACTTTGTCTTTATCAGTATTAATATAATTCCTCGGGAAGCCAGGATGGCTCAGCAGGTTGAGTGTGCACATTGCAGTCCCTGGATCCGAGGATCAGGTCCCAGCCCCGGCCTGTGTGGGCTCATGTGCTGAACTGGGATGTGTTTCCCACCCCAGTTTGGTTCGGCTCCCGTCCTGGGCATGCCCTTCATGGAGTCCCCAGGCCCAAAGGGTGCATGCACCTCCCACGCGCAAGGTCTTCTCCTAACTGGTTCCCGCCTGGCACAGCCCCAGCCCACCAGTAGAATGAAACTATGTTGAAAACTGATGACACACAACTATGGAGACTGCTCTGGGCTCTCCCCCTTCTCTCTGTCTCTCTCTCTCTGTTAAAAACAATAAAATACAATTCCTCCTGTTCACATGCCCAGCAAAGACCCAAGTGGTCTTCCAGTGGCAGGATTCAATATGAGAGTCCTTGCCAAGTTCAATGCGATTGCAGAGAAATTACGTTATTAAAACAGTACCCATTGTTCAGCTTAACCCTTAAATGCTAATGATAATTAACTACAGTACTTTATTATTCTACCAGGAAACTCCCAACATGTAACTTTGTTCTATAGCAAAATTCACAAATAAAACACTGCCTACAAAACCTGAAACAACCCATTTCAGAAAAATAAAATTCTTTGTATATTTGTGCCAATAAATAAGCATGAAAGTCTAAATAAGCATTACCATTTACCGTGTTTCCCCAAAAGTAAGACATCCCCCGAAAATAAGACCTACTTATAGTTTTGCCTCTTGCTGAAATACATATAAGGCATCCCCCCGAAAATAAGACCTAGTGCATCTTTGAGAGCAAAAATTAATATAAGACACTGTCTTATTTTCGGGGAAACAGGGTAGTATATTAATTTTTAAGAAAGCATTTCATCATTGTTTAAAAACCAGTTTTTCCTTGGGGACACTGGAAATAACTTTCAGTACAGTGCATCAGAATAAAAAAATTCAGAGTTGTAAAACATACACCATGTATATTCAGGTTTTTTTCTTTCTATAATATATCAAAGTAGGATGAAAGCATGTAGAAAATAGGTAAAAGAAGGGGCAGAGCTTTCATGTTGCCAGTCTGAGGGGTGCTACTGCTCAGAACTCACTCTAGTGCAAGCTTGTCCAGTCCACAGTGCACGTGGGGCCCAGGACAGCTTTGAATGCATCTTAACACAAATTCATAAACTCTTAAAAAAAAGAGATATTTTTGCGAGGTTTGTTTGTTTGTTTGTTTACCTCATCAGCTATTGTTGTTGTATTTTATGTGTGGCCCAAGACAGTTCTTCATTGTGGCCCTGGGAAGCCAAAAGGTTAGACACTCCTGGTTTCCCATAGAACTATTCAGCCTCGAGGCCCTCTGACAAGGCATGTGTCATAGGAATTTTGGACTGAGATTAGAAAGTGCCAAAGGGATGGTTAGTCATTTATGTTCAAAAACATTTTGGGGCATTTCGGTGCCACTCACTATGCTGGGTGCTCCTACCCCCTCTCCCACCTCCCTCCCCTCAGGGAATCCCACAGCCTGGAGTGGGAAGTGGCTTGCAAACAAATAGCTATAAATTGGTTGTGAGTCCTCCACTCACTGGGTGAATAAAATGTTAAGGGAGCTTAGGGGAATGAGTGATTAATTCTGCCTGACAGATTCTGAAGTAGCATTGAAAGGTGCTATTAGTGCTAGTTCTTAAAAGTGAGAAGATTTCAAAAGGAAGATACTCAAGGAAAGGGCATTCTCACAAGCCTGGAAAAAAAGGCTCTAGCTGCAATGAAAATACACACAGTTCTGGGAAACAACAGGCTCCTGATGCTGAGACAAGTCCAGGACACTGGACTGGGGCATGGGGTGAAGGACTTTAGAGAAACCCTTCTAAAATTGGGCTTTTTTTTCCCCAGTGGATGGTAGGAAACAGTTTGTCCCTTTTTAGGAATTCAGTTTGTTGAATTTCTGTTTAATGTGAGCCCCAGAAATTTGAAGGATAGAATTAGAGAGGGGAGAAACTAGATATGGGTTTCTGGTTTAAACATGGTAAATAGCTCACAGATGATGATTTATGTGCATGATTTCAAAGGAGTAATCGTCATAAAAACCTGATTGCATTGAGTCATGGTGTGAAAGCATAGTAGAAGCATTGAGCCAAGTCTTATGGCTTGGGAATGAGAAATGGAACTCATTGGAGATATATGAAGGTCCAGAAGCAGTCCACTTTTTAAAATTGTTTGCCTTCTAAGATGTTTTGCTTTAGTTTTCAGCCCTACTAAATAATGCCTACCATCTTTTCTGCCACTAAGCTTAAGAGTAAATGTTTAAGTAGGGATAGTTACAGGGTATGGTGCATAAATTTAGAGTATTCATATAAAACTTCAAAAGGACTAGTACATGAAAGATTTTTTAAATTATTAAAAAATATATTTATTTTATTGTTTGAGAGAAGTTGAGAGAGAGAAGGGAGAAGGCCCAGAGTGGTCTCCATAGTTGTACATCATTAGTTGTGATATGGTTTCATTCCACTCAAGTGGATGTTGGGGCCGTAGGGGGCTGGAGCCAAACTGACGGCCTCCGCCTGGGAAGTGAGCACCTTTTCTGCTGAGCCATCCTTGTGGTTACCATTTTCAAGGCAGTTTAGCATATGGGTTTGCACGGGCCAGGGCCGGGAATTGAACCCCTGGCCTCAGGATTGCAAAGCAAGTACTCAGCCACTGAGTTATCCCAGCATCCGCAGGAAGGGTTTTTCAAATATCCGGTTCTATCAATGGGAACTTATGCACTGGCCATTCTCATCTTTGTCCTCCTCCAAACGCCTTCCTTCCACAGCTGACCACTAGGAAGTGGTCTCTTGATAGCTATACCAACCCAGATGTGTGAAAAGTTTATTGGTTTTACTCTAACAAAACACTGAAAATTTAGCTACAAAAGAGAATGTGGCATTATGGCTCAATGGAAGTAAAATGGAATATAGAGCCAAAAGGTCTATCACATTGCCTCCCACAGTTAATTAAAAGACCTTTGGAAAATTTGTGTATTTTTATAAAATGTTAATTATTAATGAAGATTAAGATAAAAGGGGAAAAATACAAGGTGATAGTTTTATATGAGATGAATAAAGTTATACATGAAGAAGAGCTTTACTGAATAGTTTTCTGAATTGATTTGGATGCCAGGCAAAAATATTCTGAGTGATTTTTTGTTCTTCATAGACATTTTTTTTCTTATCTCCAAGTATTCTTTCCTCTGCTCTCCAAGATCAGCCCTTTCGTTTCACAAGCTGGGTTCATTTAGCTATTGGAGTCTTGCCCTGCTGCCTTACTGAGGGTGCTTGGCGCCGCAGGCTTTACAATCCATCCTCAGCCCTGTTCCATCTTACACTTCCCCTTTATGTAGAGCTTTTGGTTGGTCTTTCTGGAACTGAGTTACTAGCCAGTTCTTAAGGTTAGTTCCAGTTTTTATCAGTACTTTCTTCACTCCTACATCCATAGTTTTAAGCTCTCATACCATCTAATTGTGCCCAGTAACCACCTGGCCTTCATGGCAGACAGACCTCATTCTTTGTATTTGTCACCAGTGTTTGTTGTGTATGTGTATGAGAGAGAGAGACTCTTCCAGTTGAGAGCTCTTTGGAAGAGCAGAGATGACAGACATAGCCTGAGCCCTTTTCTATCTCCCCTTACCATGGTCCCAAGAGGAAGAGACCGCCCTTCTCTATTCTCTGGTCCTAATGGGGTTCCTGGGTTTCCAGAGATAAGGAAGAGAGAGAGGTTCCTGATAACTGGAAGTTAGAAGAGAGTAAAGTTAATTTTTGCAGGTGTGAGTGTTTGGAATTTTTCCCCCCTAGTTTTGTTTTGTGTTGTTACTTTCCACTCTGCATCTCGAAGGCCCTTAAGCTAAGCAAAATTCTGTAAATACAAACTGTGTCACGTGATTACCATTTTGGGGTACTTAAATCCTCAAAGAGTGCCTCACCTCCTTTTTTTTCTTTTTTTTTTTTGTCATTGAAGAATTGCTAATTGTCTCTTAAGCTGAACTCTAAATTACTGTTTCTCTGTGGAGGCTAGTTTCCCATTAACTAGCAAACTTGAGAAACAAAAAAAGCCTGTCTTTTATTCCTTCCTTTTTTATCTAGTATCTGCTTCCTTTCTCAACTCCCTGGTACTTCAACAGTATAATATAGGCTGACCAGATGTACTGTTTTAAATGGGACAGAAAACAACGGTACTATCCTGTTTTAAATGGCACATCTGGTCAGCCTAGTATATTATAAACATCTCTTAAACCAAACTGAGTCTGTTTTTTTAGGTTTACACTAATTATTCCCAACTTCCATTTTCGTTCCTGTGCACCCCGTTTCTTCTGCGTGTTTTTTTTGTTCGTTTTTTTCCTTTTCCCCCCAATCCTTTTTCTTTTTTTCCTTGTTTTTCTCTATATACCTCTGTTTTCTTCTTTCTTTCTTCTTCCTCCTCTCTCTTCTGTCTTCTCTTAACAGTTTTGCAAGTATGTACTAGTGAACACAAAGTAGATGAAGTCTCAAGTGACTAAAGAATCACCACTGATAAATGATTGACCATTTCTCAACCTTGCTTCCCTTTCTAATTTCAGAGCTCTTCAGTATCCCCGTCAGCCAGTTTCCGAGCTGCTGAGAAGCACAGGAACTCTACAGACTACTCTTCTGATAGCAAAAAGCAGAAAACGGAAGAAAAGGAAATTGCAGCTCGTTATGTAGGTTCATTCACCTTTGCTTTGAGGGAGGCCAGTGTACCTTGCTTTTTATCAATAGCGATTTTACCCTTTGACTATTATCAACCAAAACTAGAATAGAGGATAGCATCTTAGAGATAAAATTTTACTGCAATTATAGACGTGTCCTAATAAGTCCTGTGTATGTATAGGTGAATGTGCAACATGTACATGAGTGAGAACAGAGTGCTTTGTCTGGCACCTAATAGAAGTTTTGGGTGTTCCATTATTATTATTTATGTAGATGTATAATCTTTTTCCCTCCATATATTTCAAAGTGGCTAAATTTCTTGTGGTTAGCTAGAAATGTTAAAGAAAAATGTAAAATCACAGAAAGCCTGTTAAAGTGTATAGATGAACTCCTTTGCTAAGGAATAGAGCAAGTTTTGTGGAATATGACTTACAGAGACATCCAGCATGTCCCTGGTGTGGGTTGACACTCATTTTTCTTCAGCAACTGGGCCTTCAGGTCACATAGTGAAGGGAACAAGCTGGATGGGACTGATGCCTAGTCAGGCAGTTTCTACTCTGCTCTCTGTGGTGGTACCGTGCAAGACTGCAGTCCTCAAAAAAAAAAAGAAAGAAAGAAAGGAAAAAAAACCCTGAAAATTAGGATTTTCATGTGAAACCTCCCAATTTTAAAATTGTGGCTATTTACCCAGTCTCTTTTTATTGTTAAATTTATTGGGTGACATTGGTTGGTAAAAATTGTATAGGTTCCAGGTGTACAATTCTACCATACATCGTTTATGTGTTGCATTGTGTGCTCACCACCCAGAGTCAGCTCTCCTTTCACCACCATATATTTGATGCTCCCTCCCTACTCTACCCACCCATCCCCTCACTCTCAGGTAACCACTAAACTATTGACTATATCCATGTACCCAGAAGTTATTTTTAAACACTGTCAGAACAAATTACTCCGATGTGTAGGCAGATTAAATGTAGGTGTGACAGTTTGCAGCTCACATTCTAGACAATCAAGGAGGTTCTAAGCTTCAATTTTTTTAAACTGTAAAGTGACCCTCCTCCCCCTTCTCTCTGTCTGTGTGTGTGTGTCTCTCTCTGTCAAAAACAATAAAAATAAATCTTAAAAACAAATAAAGTGGAATCATTGTATTACCAACCTCAGAACTTCATCATGAAGGGTAAAGAACATAGTATATTGTAGAGTGTTTGGTATTGTTTGATGCACTTCATTTTTATAAGATGTGAGGAATTAGTCTGGACTTATCTAGGATAATTCTGCCTTTTTTCCTCTTGTGGGAGGAGGAGATAATACTTCTCAATTGTCAATGCAGGACAGCGATGGTGAGAAGAGTGATGACAACTTGGTGGTTGATGTTTCCAATGAGGTATGTTTATGGCTCATTAAACTTCCTGTTCTTACCCAGCTCTAACTATGACTAGTGTCCTAACATAGTATCCATAATGTTTTCTTAGCTTCTAAAAGGACCAGCTTTTTATTTACCTGAAAAATTTATATATCATTGATTTTACATATTAATGATCCTTTTGTTACTGCTATTCTTTCCTATGATGTGCGAGTGTATTTTGGTACCAACCATGAATGCACATCAGACATCTGTGGTTAGCCTATAGATCTCATTGACAGGAGACTTGCAAATTTATAGTTTTAATTTTTGTTTTTGTTTTAAATACTGTAAATTTGTAGTATTTTATTTGACCTCGATACAAAATATTTTCTTCAGCAATTTGGTGAGTCTTATCTATTCCATAATATTTTGTGCTGCTAAGCTATTAACTGCTTTCAGCTAGAAACCTCCACACCCAACTACCTAGCATTGTGAATGTGCTATGCTACATTAATACCTGAGATACTCCTTTGTAGGATCCATCTTCCCCTCGAGGGAGCCCAGCACATTCCCCAAGAGAGAATGGCCTGGACAAGACGCGCCTGCTGAAGAAGGATGCCCCAATCAGCCCAGCCTCAATTGCATCCTCCAGCAGTACTCCTTCCTCCAAATCCAAAGAACTTAGCCTTGTAAGCAGTTCTTCACCATCTTTTTTATTGTTGCCTGTTTGAAGATGGTTGGGTTTGACCGTGTTGCTCATTTTGTATTTTTTACACTTTTCTATAGGACTTCCACTTCCAAATGTATGTGTATGTTTGATGTTCAGGTTTAATTGATAGAAGTATTTTTGGAACAGATGGGTTTACTGACTTGTCAATGATGGATGTTTGTTTTGTGAGTCTTTTTGAAAGGCTAGGGGAGGAATATGGGGAAATTGAGTGAAACGTGGCTTAGTTGAAGTTGAAGAAGTACACACTTGGGTTATAGAAATGTTATGTCACCTGTGGTTTATGGTAAATTTAGTTTTTGGCTTGGATGTGATTTAGTTTCTAGCTTTTTAGAATTACCAAGCTATATATGACTGCAATCCTTTTCCCTTCCTATCTGAAAAGTAATCTGTCATTTACAAAAATCTACCTTGACTCACATCACAGATCACAAATGCAAAATGTATCTGCTTGCAAGTCAGGATAATCTCCCCATAACCCCTTATTCTGTGGCTTTGTAATTAATTGTATTTTTGTGTTTGTATAGTGTCTTCCTTTTTCCTCACCAGTTATAGCCTTATAACGCTAACAAAAATAAAAAACAAAAACAAGACACTCAGTTTTTAAATAACCTTTTGAATCATAGCTAAAGGAAAGAAAATTCATCAGTTTGTCTACAAATTAGCAGGCTATGTCTGATAGAGTGTTAGATTAAGTTTTTCTCTGTTTTCTCTTACCTCTTGTAATGGTAGATCCTCTGTGCTGATCTGCAGGACAATTCAGGCTTGGATCTTATCCAATGCACCTGATAACCAGGAAGTCCCTTGTGACTCAAACAGTCCATAAGGAGCCCAATTCAAACGACTCAGTCTTACATCCACCAGCAAGTGGTGGTCGTAGTCAGGATACATGCTTTGTCTATCTCCGTCTAACTAATCAGTTTCCTGAAAATGGGCTACCCTAACCTAAACTTCACTTCAATATATGTGCTCCTAAACATACATTTTGTGGTCTCAGGGAACTCTTCTTTTTAGCTCTTTTTAATGAAAATAAAGGCCCAAGCTGATAAACCTTTTCCATTATAACTTTCTTTTTTCTTTACCTTTTTTCAATGTTAAACATTATTGTTGTTAAACATTATTGTTTTCAAATATCATTGTTAAAACCATTCTAAGTTCCAGTGTATTTTATTACATCTCTTGTTAGAATGAAAAATCTACTACTCCTGTTTCAAAGTCCAATACCCCTACTCCACGAACCGACGCGCCCACCCCAGGCAGTAATTCCACTCCTGGATTGAGGCCTGTACCTGGAAAACCGCCGGGTGTTGACCCCTTGGGTTAGTAAGAAAAAAGTTTTTCAATTTATTTACATTGTTTATTTTACTTTATTTATTTTTTTATTTTTTTAAAGATTTATTTATTGTTTTTGACAGAGAGAGAGAGAGAGAGAGTCAGAGACAGAGAGAAGGGGGAGGGCCCAGAACAGTCTCCATAGTTGCACATCATCGGTTTTTTCACATAGTTTAATTCCACAGGTGGGTGGGGCTGCACAGGGCAGGAACTGGGCCGGGGTCTCGCCCCGGTGAGAACTGAACTGGGGGCACTCCCCAGTTCAGCATATGGGTCCACACGGGGTAGGGCCAGGATTTGATCCTTGGTCCCCGGGGCTACAAAGTGAACGCCTAACCCACTGTGCCATCCCGGTTTCCCCTACATTGTTTATTTTAAAAGAGTACAAATCATTAAGAGTCTAAATAACCAGCATTGAATAGCTGTTTCACCAAGTTATTTAACCTGAACTAAGCACTTAGCACCTACCGTGTCTGGTATATTGTAGGTGTTCAATAAAATAAAATGAATGAGTGAACCTCTATGAAGGCTTGGATGACTTTTGAGAATATTAAAATAAGCTTAGTTGGACTATTGATCCTATTTTTTCATGTGTATAAGAATGTTTTACTTCATTTCTGATTTCTTGGTTTTGATTTTCTCCTTTCATTTCGGTTATTAGCCTCAAGTCTAAGGACCCCGATGGCAGTTCCTTGTCCATATCCAACCCCATTTGGAATCGTGCCCCACACTGGGATGAATGGGGAACTGACCAGCCCTGGGGCTGCCTACGCTGGACTGCACAACATCTCCCCACAGATGAGTGCAGCCGCTGCCGCTGCTGCTGCCGCTGCCGCCTATGGCCGATCACCAGTAGTACGTTTGTGGGTTTTTACAAAATAAATACTTCTGAGCACAGAGGATTCTTATAAAGAGTCTGTTAATGTGGTGTGTTAATTTGAGTTGTTTATGGTGTATATTTATAAATTACATGTAATTTTGTTGAGACCCATTTTCTTTTGTAAGGTAAAGGAATTTCTTTTTTATGTTGTGTTTCATTAAAACAATTTTAAACCTACAGAAGTACAAAATATATTATGGTATAATAATATAGTGAGCATCATCATAAGCATGAATAATTATTAGTATATTTTTTATCTATGTTCCACTCTGTTATGTCACATTAAATCATAAACATTATATCATTTCATCAATAAATACGTGCTTCTGTATATATTTATAAAAGAGCTGTTCTCCTGGGTTTTAGAAAAGATACTGAGTAGGATGAAATGACTGAATGTAACCATCTGTCTTCATTGTTTTACTTGGGAAAATTCGTAGGTTGGATTTGATCCACACCATCACATGCGTGTACCAGCAATACCTCCAAACCTGACAGGCATTCCAGGAGGAAAACCGTGAGTACCTCTGTGCCCGTGCTCACTGTGCCAGGCCCTGGGCGCTCGCTGGCCCTTTCTACTTCCTGCACTGCTAGCTAGTGTGGGTCAGTTCCTGCGGCTTGCATTTTTTTCCTTGCAAAGTATTTTCCATTTTCTCTTTAACACAAAAAAAGAACTAATGAGGTGGGGTTTTGTGTTTTCAATTTAAAATCTTGAGCTTCTAATATGGAAATGCAGATTGTTAAGGCATCACCCGCAGTCAGGTTTTCTCTGTGTCTGTTACTGTTTTCAAGGCAATTCTGTTGTTGCCTTGAAATAAGAGTCTTATATGCAAACCTGGATGCTCAAAGTTGAGCATATTGGGAAAAGACATGCCAAATTTTGGAGGCTGAAAAGAAGTGTGGTTTTATGCTCCCTTGTGTTTTTGGAAAAGGTAGCTTGCTCACTTGGCATCTTGTGTTGGGAGCTGGCTCTTTGGAATCCCTGTATTCACTGTCCCCTTGAGTCATGAAGGCAAAACTCACACAAATTCTTATTCCAGCCTCTTTTTGTACATTCTGACCTCACCATATCTTGTTCTCTACATCCTTTATTTCAGTCCAGTGTACCTTGTGATTACTACCCATGCACAGTTCTCTTTGCTATTTGGCCTCATCTTCCCAGGGACTTTACTATAAAATAACATGGGCTTTTCCTTTAAAATTCCATCTTGCTTTCTCTCCTCTCTTTTGGAAAACATCTCTGCAGAGTCTCCCTGTCATACCAGTTCACATGTGTTTGTCATTTCCGTTGGTGTCCACTCTGTCACTATAACGGGTGTCCCAAAATTCACACAAGATCTGAATTTTGCATCATTTGTGCGGTAAAGTGTTGCCAATGAAAAAAAAAAGACAGCATGACAGCTGACAGTTCAGGGTTATTAAAAATGGAGTGCTACATGAAAGAGCAATGCGTTTTCATGGTTGAGCAATATTTTTAAAATAATGACGGTTTGGCAGCTACAGTTCGCAATTTTCATACAAAATGTGGTTGGAATAGTGATTTAACTACATCATCTGTGAAGAGATTAATTAAAAAATTAAGGGAGACTGGATCAATTAGTGATCTTAAACACTCTGGCCGTCCTTCAACAAGTCGTTCAACACAAAACGTCGAAGCAGTTCATGAGAGTGTTGCTGAGAGTCCAGGGACATCAATTCGGCGCTGTGGTCAAGAATTGGACATTCCGAGAAGCTTTCTACAGCGTATTCTCACAAAAGACTTGCATCTTCATGCTTACAAAGTTCAGCTGACTCAAGAGCTGAATCCTACTGACCACACACAGCGAATAGAGTTCGTTGAATGGATTGTGGAACAACAACAAGTGGATGCTGATTTTTCGAACAAAGTCATCTTCAGCGATGAGGCTCATTTTCATCTTGATGGCTTGGTTAATCGACAGAATTGTCGCATTTGGGGTTCAGAAAATCCACGGGTGATTGTTGAGAAACAAATGCATCCACAACGTGTCACTGTTTGGTGCGGATTTTGGGCTGGAGGCATCATCAGACCATTCTTCTTCGAAAATGTGGCTGGTCAGGCAATAACAGTTAATGGTGCTCGCTATGGCAACATGATAATTCAGTTTTTTGTGCCTAAATTGCAAGATAAGGCCATTTACCCGATATGCTATTCCATACATAACCCTATACTGTATACTTCATGTATCAATAAAAATTTACAATTTTTAATTATAAACCTGTGTTTTCTATCAAAATTACTTCTTGCATGAATTTTGGGACACCCGATACAAGTTGAGAGAAAACCCAGAAAAATCCAGTTATCTTCTGGAGGGTGGGCCCCTTGTGGTGTACTGCCTCCCCCTCCACTAGATGAGCATTCTCAGAGCCCATTGGCATTAGCATTGTGAGAATCTGCATTCAGCTTCAGTGAATTTTTTTTGGAGATTCTTTCATTGCGTTTGCCCATTTTAGGATAGGTGATTTACAGAAACGAGCGACATGGCAATGCACCTACCCATGCTATGCTGAGTGTTCAGCAGTTTTTGCTCAAAAATGGCATGACCTCTGTTCCCCACCTTTCCTATTCACACAGTATCACCCTGAACGACTCTTTTTTGTCCTCAAAGGGAATTACTGATGTGGAAGTTGGTGAAACAAAAAATGGCAGAAGCACTAAAAGGCATCAAAGTCAACGAGTTCAAAAACTTTTTTGAGCAGTGAAAAAGACGTCTCAATAGGTATATTGTATCAAACAGAAATACTTTGAAGGTGACAAGTTTAAAGTTGAAAGACTAAATACATAATTTTTTATAAATAAATTATGGATTTTTTTGAGTTCCCCCTTGTACACACCACACACATGTTGTATCCCCAATTCTAGTGCTTTCTCACCAACCCACTGCTGTCCAAACTTGTCCCTTAGTAGCAGGTGAGTCCCCTTCTCTCAGTGGCTTACCTTTGGACATTCACTCTTCCTGGTTCTTCCTTTTACTGTGGCCTATTGTCACTTGTCAGGTCTCTGCTAAGATGTCACTTATGCATGTATTCCTTAAACCCTATCTAAAATAACACCCTTCTCTCCCATTTTCCCCATCATTGTTCTTTTATGTTCCTTGCCTTTATCATACTTGACTATAGTCATTATATGCCTCTCCCTACTCAGGTTCATGATAGAGCAGAAAAAGTCTTTGTTTTTTAGTTAAGGAAATAGCTGGAGTACCTTGAATGGTACTTGGTTCATAGTTGTGGATCACAGTGTACGAGGGCTGTCTGGAAAGTATCCAGCCATGTAACCGTTCTTACTATATTGACAGTGGCTAGAATTTTTCCTCATATACGGTACCTATTGAATTAAAAGAAAAAAAAAGGGAGGGAGAGAGAGAGAGAAAATATATGCCAATCTCTCCCTTCTCTGATCCACCCCATTGCTTATTTATTCACAACTATGTACTCAGAAACTTAGTGATCACCCTTTTATTTCCTGTGTCCTTTTTATCTCCACGTTGCCTGCCCCTCAGTGTTAATCATTCCTGACCTTGACCTGTTCTTCCCTTTCCACCTGGTGCAACAAATTCTTGCTTCTTCCTTCTGTAACTTCTCTACAAACACAATGATGGCTCCATAGTCAAGTTGCTTAGTAAATATTTGACTGATGAATAAGGGAGGCAAGGCAAATTAGACTTTGAGTTCCTTGAGAGTTGAAGGTATAATCAATTATCATAAAATTCTGTGTACTTGTGTGTATTCTGCAAATAGTTGTTTACTGACTGACAAGCCTTGTTGACTGATAACTCTGATGTATTTGAAGGTGAAAGCTTGGTCTATTCCAAGCAGTGACTAAATATCAAGGTCAAGGGATTAATCAAATAACTCAGATACCTACAAGTTCCATATGAAGCTGTGGGGATCAAGGGGGTTCCTGTAGGGAAGAGACATCGTCCCATATTCAGATACTGCATAGTCACCACTTACTTAATAGCAGTTGTACCACAGCTATAGTATAACCACCAGAGCAGATGAGATAGTTATTCTCATCTCAGGTGCTGCCCAGAGGCTGGCCATAAGGGATGATAATGTGTTAGGTATATTTAAAGAAACAATGATAGGGATGCTGGGACAGCTCAGTGGTTGAGCACTTGCCTTGTAATTGCAAGGTTCGGAGTTTGTTTCCTGTCCCCAGCCCATGAAAACCCCATATGCTGAACTGCAGCGCAACTGAACCACCAGGGTAGCTTGGCAGTGAAGGTTCTTCCTCTGAACGGCCCCACACCCACCTGTATGAAATGAAACCATGTCACCACTAATGGTGTACAACTATGGAGACTGCTCTGGGCCCTTCCCTCCTCTCTCTCTCTCTCTCTCACTCTCACTCTTAACAGCCTTGATTTGGGGGTTTGGGGCAGTTGAACCTCTGTAGAATCACAGCTGATCTGATTCAGGTGGTGCTTCTGAACCTTGAGCGGGGCTCCTTTCCTTCACCCTGTTTTGACTCTGAGCAGGATAAAAATGTTGACATCCTTTGGGGAGGGCTGATAAATTGGAGGATGGTTGGGGATTTTTGTTTCTGGGAGTGATAGAGTCTCACCAATGTATTTAACAAATGACACCAGGAATCCCAAAGAGTGTGGTGTGGTCCACAGAGAACAGGTTCTAGAGTGAGACAGATCCAGGTTCGGTTCTGACTCTTTACCAGTTGACACCTAGAAACAGGGTGATTTTACTTAACTTTGTGGGCTTCAGTCAGCTGATCTGCAAACCAGGGCTGACACCTCCTGACAAGAAAGGGTGTGAGGATGAACTACGGTAAGACAATATGTTATGTGATTGGCGCCATGTTTGGTGCATGGTGGCTGGTCAGTCAACTGTATCATTATTTTCTGTTCTGCTTTGCCCCAGGGTATTAAACATTTTTTCATCCTCTTATATTAATACAATAGAATGTATTGTAGAGGGCAGAAATGGTCTAAGATTAGATTGAATAAATTAGACTTCACATTCCTGTTATCTGTATGTCCTTATTTACCAGGGCATCAAGACATATAAATTCACATTCATTTACGCATACAGAGATATAATATACTTTCATTATAGGTTTTTACAGAAGAAATGATTATCGTGATTATGTGGTTCTTCAGAATATAAGATATAGAATTGTGAAACTTTATGTTCGTATATTTCACCACAGAAACTATTTTTTTGTGCTAGAACATAAAACATAATAAATCATCTACAGGTCTCCCCCACCACACACACTCACAAAGTAACTACCTCGCTCCAGAAAGACCTAATTATTTTTACAAAATGAATTTCTAGATATTATCAAAAATTATAATTAAATGCCTGTTCTGAACTAATGAATAAAATAGCATTTATTTGATAATTCACATTGGGCCCTCTTGTCTATTCTGGTGAATTAGCAAAGGTTCCACTCAGTATGTAATTAGAATGACTACATAGTTTAATCTCAACATAAGCCAAAATTGGACTTTCTTCCTCATCTGTTACTTAAATGAGGCTTCTATAAGTAGTGTGAAACTATTTCATTAATATCATGATTCTAATTGTATTATAGGCTATGGCATATGAATGCAGCCATAACATAAGACCTCAGGTTTTAGGCTGCTCACAATTCAGAATTTTTTCTCTATTGTGTTTATTTGTTTTTATAAAACAAGATTATTCAGAATAGGAACAATGCTTGACATACAATAAACCCTCAACAAGTAGTTGTTGACTTCCTAATCTAGTGGGTTCATAAGCTACTTAAACCTTATTTTTATTATACTTTATAAAGTGTGATAGCCAGACCTTTCATTGTAAACTCAAAATCTAGTTTAGTCTTGTGAAACACTGAAAACTCAGAGAAGGTGTTGCAGAGTATGAGAAAGATGAGGGTTACATTATAGAATTTGGCTTAGAGGGTAGAGGTGGAAAGGCCAAGGACTTTCTTTAAGCTAGTTTTTCATCAGAAAGTGATGATCCAAATGAAGTATCTTTGATGGTGCTAGGATAGCTCAGCAGGTTGAGCACTTGCCTGGCAACCACGAAGTCTGGGCCTGTCCTGTGCAAACTCTTATGCTGAACTGCGACACTCCTGGTAACCACTGGTATGTTTCCATGATGAAGGTTCTTGCCTCCTAGGTGGGAGGCCTCCAGTTTAGTTCTCACCCATACGACCTCACATCCGCCTGTGTGGAATGAAACCATGTCACAACTGATGTACAGCTATGGAGACTGCTCTGGGCCCTCCCCTCTTCTCTCTCTCTTTCTCTTTCTCTCTCCCACTTTTGCTCAAATGATAGAATAAGCTTAAAGAATATAAAAAGTAACTTTGATGTGCCTGTTTTTAAAAGAATGATTGTAGGGGAAGCTGGGATGACTCAATGGGTTAGGCACTCACTTGGCAGCACCAGGGACTGGGGATCAAATCCTGGCCCCGGCCCGTGCGGAACCATATGCTGAACTGGGAGCTCCCCCAGTTCAGTTCTCTCTCTCTCTCTCTGTCTCTCTCTCTCTCTCTCTCTCTCTCTCAAAAATAAATAAATAAATAAATAATATATTAAAAAAAAAAAAAAAAAGAATGATTGCAGATCCTTTGATTGTTTGAAGTATAGCTCTATCAGAAAGTCCAGATCTCCTCTGTTCTTTTCACCACCTTCCTTAGCCACTTCTAGGACTTAGTAGCTCCACCAGCCATGTGTTTGTGCACGTGTATGTTAGCACACTATATTTCTCTGGCTCCCCGCACATACTCCCTCCAGCCTTGTGTTTCTAGTTCTTTGCTGGACATCTCAGCTAGGCATCTTCAGTATATATTCCACTTCATATTCCAGTTCGTCATAGTCTCAAAATCCTTTCTCAAAATAGTTCTTTCTCCCAATTTTTCCATTGTACAGTAACTACTAGTGTTTCTTTTCTCCTAAAATCAGAAACTGTTATTATTGGTTCGTTCTTTCTCAGAATTTGAGTCCTACAGAATTCTATATCCACCATTACTTCTACCATATTATCCTTCACCTTACCTCGTTCAGATCCCCTACTAACTGTTATCTAGATCATTAAAATAATTGTCTCTCATTTCTCCTCTCTTTTGTACTCCTTGTTACCAAGTCAATTCTATCAATGGCTTTGCCCCAATAATATCTCACCCCTTCTTCTGTGCACCCCTAAAAATACCCTTTATTAAATTCTGATTGTGACATTCTTGGACTGGCATTTGAAGCCCTCCCTTTTGTAACATTATATTGAGTTTTATATACATACATGCACACACATACACATATGGAATCTGACATTTTTTTTGTATGTGCTCTTGCAACCACATACTATGGAGTCATTGCTGAATGAATGTATCCCTAGATTAAAACCAACCCAGAAACTACCCACAGGAGCCTTTGTTCTCTGCTGTTTCAACCCACTGGAATTGTTCTTCCATCTTCTCCCTCCCTGGTTAAATCCTTCCATCCTATAAAGTTCATCTCTGATACCATGTCTCATGAAACATAAGCTTTGTCTTTGCTTTTTGAACCACTACAGGACTTTACACGTTGCATCTTTTACCTGGTGTTATAGTCACTTTTGTACTTTCCTCATCACATTTCCTAGATAAGAAGCCATTTGTGGGCAAGCCCAGTGCCTTACCTGATTTCTTAAACTTAGCATAACATATAGCAGTATGTGGATAGAAGGCACTTACTGGTGTGTTTAATTGGAAAGGAAAAGAATAGTCCTTCAAACCTGGGTTTCTTTGATGTCTAGAAAGGTTAGCTTTTATGACTCATTCCAGAACTTTTTGCTATGTACACATCAAAGAGTTTGTTGAAATCTGGTAAGTATGTACTAGAGCTTTACGTTTTTCAATCTTGAGTATCTTACATATACTTTTAGCAAACATAGGGCCACATTATGTCCTTAATGCAATAGGCTCTTGAAATTTTTAATAAGGGAGTTCCAGGAATATAGTAGGTATTCACAGAGTGGTTGTGGTTGAGTTGAAAAATGTCCTATTGAAATCCTCGAAGGAAATTATGTCTGGTTTCTTAGCTATTTAAATACTCTAGACCCTTTAAAAACCATTAAGTGATTCTAGGGAGGGGAGAGAAAGGATGTCTTTTAAAGTAAATTATCATTAAAAATGTATAACACCATCTGAACTTGAAGTAACCTTTCTTTCCCTTTCTTTAAAATTTAGTATTCATGACCTCTTAATTGCTAAATCAATTAACCTTTTTCTCAGTCATCACCCCTTAGAATGTCTACAAGTATTACTACCTTCCCCGTCTTGCCTGAGCTGACACCTGGCTCTATCTTCAGGGGACCCCTCCACCTGTAGCCCTTAAGTGATGCCCTTTCATTTCATACCCATAATCCTCTGGGTTATGGTAGGGGTTGATAAAAGCTGTCTCTCCCCAACATATCCCCTTCCCTCCATCCCCACTTCTCCTGTCTCTTCTAGAACTGAACTCCTCTACCTTTTTATGAAAGCCCTATACCTTTCAGGACTCTACCTGCTTCTTCACCTTGGAGGAATTTGCCCAGTTAATAAGACTTGACACTGACTTATGGTCTTGTCCCTGCAGGACCTGCCATCATCCTACGTGACTTTAGTATTCACAAGGTCAGCCCCGAACTAACCTTGTCTTGGGGCTTTACTCACCTTTTGTGAAGAACTTCTGCCATTCTCAACTTTAGATACCTTCTCACAGACTCATAAAGAAGACCTTGTCATTGCCCCTCTCTGTGTCACCTTACAGATCCAGCTGTCTTACCCAATATAGCCTCCTCTACCTCCATCCAGCCAGATTGATTTTTTGAACTGCAAATCTGTTTCCAGCTCTCTCACAGTCTCCCAGGCCCTAGCAATTGTCTTCTTCCCTAGATTACTTCATTAGCTCCCCAACTAGTTTTACTTCTTTCATTCTACTCTTTACCCAGCAGCCAGAATGATCCTTTAAAACATTAACTGAATCCTGTTCTCTGCACAAAAGTCTTCAGTGACTTCCCATTCTACTCAGAATAATACCCACACTCCTCATCTCAATCTACGAGACCATTTTAACATGACCACTGCCTCTCTTCTGCCTGTCTCCCTCCACTGAGTGCACTCGGGCCTTCTTACTGGCTCTGCTTCAAGGACTTGGCACTTGCTGTTTCTCTCCCTGGCACCTCCCTCTTCATATGTGCAAGCCTTTGTCCTTCAAGTCTCTACCCATGTGCTACCTCTGACCTCTCTGTGCATCATTAGTCTCTTTTACCTGAAAATGACATAAATATGGCACATAACCACCACCGAGGTGACATATTTATCTGTATATGTTGTATTTGTTTTCCCTTCTAGGATGTAGGCTTTGGAGGATAGGGACTTTTGTCTATCTAACTCACCTCTGAGTTCATAGCCCATGATTGTACCTGGCTTATATTAGTCATTTAATGAATATTTCCTGACTAAATGAATAGTAAGCATTTTATCTCACTCTGGCCTTCAGTTTGACATGTTTTCTCATACCATCTTCCTTCCTTTGCCTAGGAAGTTAATACCTATTCTTTCTTTCTTTCATTTCTTTTTTAAGGATTTATTTTATTGCTTAAGGGAAGGTGAGGGAGAGAGAGAAGGAGGGGAGGGCCCAGAGCAGTCTCCATAGTTGTACATCATTAGTTTTTTGACAGTTTCATTCTACACAGGTGGATGTGGGGCTACACAGGGCAAAACCGAACCAGGGGCCTCCTCCATGGAAGGTAAGAACTTTCGCCACCATTCTGGTGGTTACCAGTGTGCTACGGTTCAGCACGTGGGTTTCCACGGGCCAGGGCCAGGACTCGATTCCTGGACCTTGAAGTTGCAAGAGAAGTGCTCAATGTGTTGAGTTATCATGGCATCGCCTAGTACCTATTCTTTATCTTGCAGCTCCATTGCCATTTTCTTTGTCCTCACTCTGTCAGATTCCCAGAGAACCATGACACGAGCACTTGCCATAGCATTAAACTATTAACATTTTTAACCCTTTTAGTGCGATGGGCTGATACATTGGCTTTTGCATCTCGGGCGAAAAGTGCAGTGTGCCGATATATTGGCTCATACGTAGACCATTAAATTACCCTTCGCATTTCTCGGTAGTACTGCTGGCAGAAGGTAGCACTAAGAAGGTTAAATATTTATTTATGTCATTATCTCACTAATAAGTTGCTTCTCCACCCACCTCCCAAACTGTAACTTCAGGAGAACAGGGAGTATGTGGGCTTTTTCTTTCTCATGTATCCTCAGTCCTGTTGTATCCTCCAGCGGGGTTGGCATGCTGTGGTACCCAGGAAATACATGTTGAATAAATGAATCTCTTAGTAAGTTGTTATATAATTAAGCATGTACCCCCTGCCCCCTTTGCACTTTATCCTCTCTCCTGATTACCCTAACTAACTTCTTGCTGGAGAATCCTTAAATATAAGCATTCTCTTAAATTCCATATATGTTCTACTCCTGGCATACTCTGCTCTAAGATTATTCTTTCTTTTCCTTAGCTTCAACTGTCACTTCTTTGTGGATGAACAGACCTTGATCTGTCTAACTGGACTTCTCTCCTGGTCATAGTACTCAATTTCTGGTTGAGCTACTTGGGTTCTCCTTTGCCCTCAAATTGAAGAAAACCAAGCCATTTACCTCCTGACGTGTAGCCTTTGTCCGTGTTTCCTATCACCTTCTGATGTACTGCAGTCTCCCTAGCTACCTGGATTCCAAGCCTTAGAGTCCTTCTTAGTACTTCTCTCTCTCATATCACATGTCTAGTATCTCTCCCAAGTCTGTTGAGTTGACCAAAGAAATACCTTATGTGTCTGTTGTCCTCCTAGCTTTTTACCTCCTTCCCTCTCAGCAAGTCTGATGTACTACTTTTCGAGTCGTTCTCTGTAGTCTACAGAGAAAGAGAAAGCCCTCTATTGTCTGATGCCCACATCTTTTGTAGCCACACACTTTCTCTATTTTTTAATGGGCTAAATTTTGATGAATATGACTAGCCTGTAGATTTTTGCATTAAGTAACCATTAACTGTTTATTTAATTTTAATACTTCTCGGCAGTTTGACCCAACCTCCTGTCCTTTGTGTACCCACAAATGCTTTCCCTTGATATGTCTTCATAAACTTCTTCCATAAACAGAGCACACCCCAGTGTTCCATGCCAAAATGGAGTAGCATCATTTCCAGTGGGCTATTGACTGTGGTATCCTCAAGATGTCCCAGCTCCCTCCCACCCACCACTAATATCTCCTGCCTCCAACTGCATCACAACAACCTCACTCCTTGTCCTCTCTCTGACTTCATTGCCCTAGGGATAGAGGTGCTGTTGAGGTAGATGCTCTAATTTAAGTTGCATTTAGAACTAAGTGCTTCACAATCTAAGGGTTTTCTGTAGAAATGAATTGGAGATGGATCTTCTCACAGGCAGGCCTTTGCAGAAGTTACACAGGACATTTTTCCAAGTTCACATTCCACTTAGAATTACTAGAATTTGTTATTGTCAAGTCTAATGGGGTATATTTTTTATTTTCTTTTTCTTCTTTTTTTGGTGATACATCTGCTATTTTACCATATAGATCTAGAGAATTCTTAAACCTTCAATGCTTTGTATTTTTGCTGTACTTATCTTTGTTAGTAAATCACTTGACTGGAGTGATTTATATGCAAAAGAATCTCATCACAGGCTCCTGAATCATCCAAAGTAGAAGGTAGCACAAGCTTGCAGGGTGCCCTGAAGGAGCAGGTGCCATACTGGACATTGGCTATCTTACTTCTTTCTCTTTGAAGTATAGTAGCGTTCTTTCCATTTTAAAGGATCAGAGAGGCTAAGTAACTACTGATGTCACACAGTGGCTAGTGAAGAGTCAACTTGAGAGAGTCATAGATTTGTGACAGAAAATTACACTCTTTCTACTGTACTAGGTAAATTTGAGTTGTTTGTAAATCACAAGTAGTACTGAAAATGTTGTTTTACACTTATCAGTTAAGTAACATTTTTTTACATTTCCTTCATCCTCTGTTTTTCTCCTCTCCACTGCTATAGAGCATACTCCTTCCACGTTACTGCAGACGGGCAGATGCAGCCTGTCCCTTTCCCCCCCGACGCCCTCATTGGACCTGGCATCCCCCGACACGCTCGCCAGATCAACACCCTGAACCACGGGGAGGTGGTGTGTGCAGTGACCATCAGCAACCCCACGAGACACGTGTACACGGGTGGGAAGGGCTGTGTCAAGGTCTGGGACATCAGCCACCCTGGCAATAAGAGCCCTGTTTCCCAGCTCGACTGTCTGGTGAGTGAATGTGGGTGGACAGAGCTTAAACCTTCATTCAGAAAACAGGATGCAGTGGTGAGAGATCTGGATGTACAAGCAACACACAGTATTGATCCCAAGTGGGTAGTTGTTTTCAGTGGTTTGTGGTCTTTCACTTGCAGATTTAGAGTGCTGACAGGGAGGCCTGTCTTCTTTCAGTTCCTTAAAGCAGAAGTATACAGTTCTCCACAAGGTGCATGCTCCAAGATAGATTCCAGTCAGCTTGTACAGTGCATGCAGATAGCAAACCACTTGTTTTCCTATTTGATAAAGTAGTGTAAGAAAACTCAGGAGCCCACAGTGGTTTCTGCGACAGTCATAACCTGTCACACTGAGACAAGAGTAACTTAATGCTGCATGTGACAAGCACTAACCTGCTTTGCTCTTACATGGATAGTTGTTATTTAGGAAATTACATTTTGATTTTCTTTTATAGATGAGCAGTAGGATTTTTGTCTGCAGCACAATGCGAGACCATTTTAACATAATAAATGTACAGAGAGGGATACCAGGAAAGTTCAGCAGTTGAAGGCTTGCCTCACGATGGCAAGGTCTGCAGTTCAGTTCCCACCCTGGCCCGTGCAAATCCCATATGCTAAACTGCAGCGCAACTGGTAACTGCCAGGATGGCATCAAAGGTGCTCACCTCCCATTCTGGAGGCCCCCAGTTCTGTTCCTGCCCTGTGCAGCCCCACATCCACCTGTGTGCAATGAAACTGTTACAACTAATGATGGACGGAGACTGCTCTGGGCCTCCTCCCTCCTTATCTCTCTCTCTCCCTCTTCCTCTCACCCCTCCCCTCCCCTCTCCTCTCTCATCCTTTTATCTTCTCTCAAACAATAAATTAAAATAAGATTTAAAAAAATTGTACACAAAGTCACACATAAAACCTCATGAGCTGGAAGGAAATTGTTTTTGTCTGTCACTTAACAGTCCTTGATCTTGTCATGCCTCCAAGTGATGCTGCTGCTTAATCAATAAAACTCATGCTGCCCTTTAGCCAGGTAGTGCAGGGCCTGGTGCAAGAGACTGATAGGTCTCTTTGACCTTCTGACAGTTTGGGTAGCAGTAGGAGGACCTTTGCCCAGCCAGGCCCAGTGTAGCAGGTCCCCAGGCGTGGCCACTCCAGTACTGAAGGCTGCTGCGCTAGCATGTGCTTGCCCACAAGTGACTCAAGCAGCTTGGTGATTTGGTGGTGGTGGGAGTGGCTCTAGATCTTTGCATTTACATCCTAATTAAGATTAAATCTCCGCGTGAAATTTTGTAGATCAAGTTTAAGTACTTCCCTAATTTCGTGTAATTTTCTAGCATTAATCCACTTTATCATTGTCATAAGTAAAAATGGCTCATTAAAACCAGGAGGGAACACAATACTTTTATGGATTTCTGCTCTCGTGTTAATGCTGTTTTTTTTCTTCCTCATGAGCAGTTTTTTGATGGTTTTTGTCTATATAGAACAGGGATAATTACATCCGTTCCTGCCGATTGCTCCCTGATGGTCGCACCCTAATTGTGGGAGGGGAAGCCAGCACTCTGTCCATCTGGGACCTGGCCGCGCCAACCCCGCGCATCAAGGCAGAGCTGACATCCTCGGCACCCGCCTGCTACGCCCTGGCCATCAGCCCCGACTCCAAGGTCTGCTTCTCCTGCTGCAGTGACGGCAACATTGCCGTGTGGGACCTGCACAACCAGACGCTGGTGAGGTGGGTCTACAGGATTCCTCAGCAGGCCGAGAGCAAGAGCTGCCTTTACCACGTGTTGCCAGACCTCTGTGCATGTGTGTGTCTGTGTAAAAGATGAAAGAGCATTCTCTAAACATTGTTAAGAAGGGCCTCATTGTAAGTGACCAGAAACAAATTATTAATGTAAAATCTTGTTTTCTGCATTACTTGAACTGTATTAAATGAGGGGGTTGTTTTGTTTTGTTTTTTTACTTTATACTAAGCATCACCAATTCAGGTTTTTAAGAAATTAGCCCATGTTTACATCATTAATGTACAGTAAGGTTCCCGTGACCTTATGAGCTCATTAAACACCTGTAATTTGCCATCTGTGCTTTCTAGCAAACCACTGTTGTTGATGGACACTCATTGAGAGGATTCATAGTTTGTGGTGCTATTCTTGGTGCCATGTGAATTGGACACATTAGTTCCTTCAGCAGATGATGATGGAACACCTACCATGTACCCATGCATCATGTTTGGTGCTGTTCATATTGAAAAGGTCTGGATTATCTGTAGTCTCACCTTTAAGGAAGGAGAAACATAACTACGATGTCTGTTTAGAAGAAAGGTTGTATAGGATTGATGTTAATAGGTAAAGCCCAGAAACAAGTCTCTACATGTCAGCACCAGAGATCAGGAAGCAAGAGATATGATCTGCTAAAAGGTGTGAGAAGGTTGTAGTCAGGCATAGCTACAAGTCAGGGGAATGTGCAAGGAGAAGAGGCCTCTGCTGCCTGTCTGTAAGATACTTTGCAGGATTGAGTTCTGTATAGGATTCCAAACACAAAACGGTCATCACTTTGCTCCTCTGGAGTAAGGCTGTTAGGAGGAACTAGTTTCATAATCTCTTCTTTCTCTTGCCTTTTGAGCAGTTTACCAGCTCCTGGTGACTCTGAGTCACCTTAAGTGTCTCTCTGTGTGCCGTACTTGAGACTGTGGCCTCTCGGTCGTGCACAGCCACCTACAAGTGCACTGATGCTCACTGTCAGCATTTGCTCTGCTGCTCCCTGTTTCCTGCCCCATTCCTTGTAGACAGGAAGTCCAAGCATATATCTTTGATTAGTTCATATACAGGCTGCCATGTGTTTTCTTCTGTTTATTTCAGTTGGAGACTTTTTCCTCATCGGTTATATTGTGTTTTAGTTCAAGAGTAATTTCAAATACTTTCTAAGTTTTCAAAGATAAACAGAGAGTGCAGGAAATTCAGCTTCTCAATTACATTGTAATCTCTCTACATATATGCTTTGTTATTACGTTGAATAATTAGAAAACATAATAGCCTAAAATGAAATCTACAGTTAAGGCCTTCAATGAAATTGATTGCTGAGGAATTCTAAAGTGAATTCACCTGAAAATGAATTTCACGGGTTTCCCCTTCATTTTGACATTTTCAGGCAATTCCAGGGCCACACAGATGGGGCCAGCTGTATTGACATTTCTAACGATGGCACCAAGCTCTGGACAGGAGGCTTGGACAACACGGTCAGGTCCTGGGACCTGCGCGAAGGGCGGCAGCTGCAGCAGCATGACTTCACCTCCCAGGTATAGCCTTGTGCCTGTGACATGTCTGAAGACAGTTTTGTGAAATGTATAACATCCTTAAGAAAGGCAGTTTCTTTACTCTGTGACAAAGTCACTTTTGATTCTGGATTGAGAGCTAAAAATGTCATTGTTTTCTATCATAATACAATAGTATATATTTTATTAAAGGATTAAAAATCTCATTTATTGTAAATTTTTTAAAGGTACATTTTTATTGTTTTTTAGAGAGAGAGACAGAAGTGGGAGGGCCCAGAACAGTCTCCATAGTTGCACATCATTGGTTTTTCTGCATAGTTTCATTCCACAGGTGGGCTTGGGGCTGCACAGGGCAGGAACTGGGCCGGGATCTCACCCTGGTGAGAACCAAACTGGGGGAGCTCCCCAGTTCAGCATGTGGGTCCGCACAGGCCGGGGCCGGGATTCGATCCTCAGTCCCTATTATAAGTTTTTAGCAGGCTTTTATTTCAAGGTCCATTACTCTGCATATATTTGAATTTTACATAATTGATTAGTAAGTTATACTTTGGAGATCTGTCTCTACTTTGGGATCACCTGTTTATTTATTTGGCTTTGATTTCTTCCTTTACAATTCAGATTATCTTGATTGTCTTCATAATTTAAGTATAATTTAGTATCCCCAAAAGAAACAGTACCTCCCAGTTAAAGGAAATGTGTCTTCTATATCCACTATCACTATCACCTTTCGATTGTAGATCTTTTCTTTGGGCTACTGCCCAACTGGAGAGTGGCTCGCAGTGGGGATGGAGAACAGTAATGTGGAAGTGCTACATGTCACCAAGCCAGACAAGTACCAGCTACATCTCCATGAGAGCTGTGTGCTGTCGCTCAAGTTTGCCCACTGTGGTAAGCAAGCCTTCTTGTCCATTTTGTATCAGCCAGAATCATTTCTTCCTTCTACCCTCTTGCTAATTCATTTTAAGTCAGTTCCTTAACTGACTTAACAGCTCATTAACATGTCCCTCTTGAAAATTACATAACTTCCTTATATTAATAACATTTCTACTTCACTAATGCCATGTAATTTTTTGGCATAGTCCACTTTGTCTTTGTCGTAAGTATAAATGATTCATTAAATCTAGGAGAGACAACTTGTTATTTTTTCAGTGGAAAAAAACTTGTTACAAATCAGAAGAGTTTTCTGTGAATAGCTTGATGCTCTGTAAAGCAAATCTCGGGTATCTGACAAAATAATACCAACTTGGCTCATTTTTTTTGAAATCCCCTTTCTTTAGGCAAATGGTTTGTGAGCACTGGAAAGGACAACCTTCTGAATGCCTGGAGAACACCTTATGGGGCCAGTATATTCCAGGTAACACTGAACTTGTTAATAAGCCTTCAAGTGTCTGTGCTTACTGACTGCATGGTGGCTGTTAACTAACTCTCTCCATGGGTCCTCAGATTAGTAATCCACCTAAATTGTCCTAGAAGATGGGAGCTATGAATAGTATTAGTCCCAGGAAGCCAGGATGGCTCAGTGGGTTAAGCACTGAATCCCGGCCCGGCATATGCTGAACTGGGGAGTGCCTCCAGTTCGGTTCTCACTGGGGTGAGACCCCGGCCCAGTTCCTGCCCTGTGCATCCCCATGCCCACCTGTGGAATAAAACTATGTGGAAAAAACAATTATGTACAACTATGGAGACTGTTTGGGGCCCTCCCCCTTCTCTCTGTCTCTGTATCTCTCTCTCTCTCTCTCTCTCTCTCTCTCTCTCTCTCTCTCTCTCTCTCTCTCTCTGTCAAAAACAATAAAAATAAATCTTAAAAAAAAAAAAAATAGTATTAGTCCCATTGCACAGAAATGAAAACTGTGCCCGAAGGAGGCTAAATGTCACAGCCACAAGCCACGGACCTGGGGATCTCCTCCAGTTCTCTCTCAGCCCAGAGCTAGGATGTATGTACTGCAGCAACCAGCTCTTCATGCGCTTTCATACTCTGTAGTAGAGGGTTGTGTGGCTGTGATTTTGTGTGTCTGTGTTGTCTACTATACATTTTTATGTTTGAAATTTGAGTATTTTGCTGAATACTCTTAGTAATAATTATTTATTTGAATTTTTCTTTTCCAAAGAAGAGTGGTATGGAAAAGTTTATTAAATCTTGATTGATTTTGTAAACTTTTATTCTTCTATTTTCTCAGTGGTACTTTGTGTAGTTTGTGACATTATTTGTAAGAGAACCAAATAATTGTAGACACACTCAACAATCTTCTCTTAATAGTTTGTAAGAATTTCATAGGCAAGTTAGAAAAGATTTCTTGTTTTAATCTTCTGTATTTAAGATGTTATTTTTTTGGTTGTGGTCTTTGTTTAGGAATAATAGATTTGCAGTTTTCTTGACCAAGTGGTATTAAGTCATCATAAAGTAGATTATAATTCAGTTGAATCCAAAAGTACATACTTTGAGTGCAAATACTATGTAAGATTAAAAAAAATAGGACAAAAATAGGTCATTTTTACTGTCATGAAATGTATAATCTAATACACAGGAGTGTTTTTTTGTAGTGTGAGTCACAAACTTTAGATAGTCCCAACAAGGATTTTTAAGAAAACAAAATATTAAAGTGTATCTTTGTAGTGAGCACATGTATTATATCTTATGGGTATATTGGGTTGTAAAGTATTTGGGTTGGTTACAGTCAAAAAAGTTTGAAAAATACTGGTAGTGGGTTAACAGCTGCCTGTTAGACATTTATTTTTAAGTGTTCAAAGTCCTAGTTAAAAACCTGTGGGGTTTTTTTTTTGTTTGTTTGTATGCACGTGTGTTTGTTAGCTTATTAGCATAGTTCAGTTAACATTGAACCCTTTGTAGTTAGTATAGTTGAACAAGGTATCCAGAACTCAAAGCATAGTACATTTTTTTAACCATTAATCCCCTCTCCACTTGCAAATTTGTGTTCTATTTTTACACGGGAAAATTAGGCTTTATTTTAGAATTATTTTTGCATTCCCTATCAAAAAAAAAAATGTAGTGTCTTGAATGCTTTTACCCATGTATTAATTATCTCACTGGAACACTGCAGCAACCCACTAGAGATACAGCCAGATAAGATACCATGATCTGTTTACCCTGCAAGGAAACTGAGGCTCATATGGGTTAAGTGACTTGTCTGATATCTTATAGCTCCACCTAAATCTCAGAAGTCTGAGTGAAGTTTAAGGTTTTTCATACTAAGAAGACTGGGCTCTTAACTATCTGGAGAATAGGACTTGTAATACAGCTTTGCTCTGTCAGCAGAAGTGTTTGTACCACTGACTGCCTGGCACCTGATGTCCCTGTAGATAGACTAATGTGGGGAGGTGTCCTAGGAGCACCCCAGCTCAGCCACTTGAAGCAGCGCCATGACTGCCTTTCCTTGCTCCTATTTGGTCGGTGGAACACGTTACGCTCCTTTTTGTTCCAAGTCCTCCAGTCCTGCCTCTCAGTGTTCCTTGGTTTCTCTTTCAGTACTTAACGTTTTTGTTTGAATGTTTCTTTCCTAGTCCAAAGAATCCTCATCGGTGCTCAGCTGTGACATCTCTGTGGATGACAAATACATTGTCACTGGCTCTGGGGATAAGAAGGCCACGGTGTATGAAGTTATTTATTAAGGACAAATCTTCATGCGAACTGGACTCCTTCTCCTTGTAGCACTTTGTTCTATCATCCTCCCACCAACCCCCGCATCTGAAACCAAGAATTTCAAATACTCATTGCAGTTGTGGTGTTTAATCCCCTTCCTGCCTTCCACTTCCTCCTTGCTATTGAATTGTGAATACTCATTAAGAACCTGTGATACCAAATCTTCATCTGTCTACTTGGAAGAACATGGAATAACCATACTTAACAGTGAACAGAATCTTTAATTATGTATTATATCTGTAATATATTTATTTTGTTTAAAGAAGGCTTTCTAACAATGACTGACTAAATAAAGCTGTCTGCTCCTGCATTGATAATGAGGATGCGTTGTATTTGATACCGCTCCCCTCCTTTTTTTGGCAAAGGAGGGGAAAAGAAGGTTTAAAATAATTGATTAAAAATGTCACTAAATGTAGACTAATGACTGTATAGAGATGTGAAATGTATAATTACATATGGAAGCAATATGTTGCTGTGTTAGATTATTTTTTGTTTCTGTTTTCTACTTATTTTTAAGATGTTTAGAAATTTGAACAATTACATGACAGGCCACGTCATATTCATTCGAGTCTATTTGGACAACTTTAACCAATATATCTGTAGCTTTAGATTATATTCGATAAAAGTAATTGGATTATTTCTTTTTTCTTTTTTTGACTTGTTGATAAGTGTCTTTGTAATATGTTTTTAATTCTTTTTTCTTTTTTATTGTAGTATAGACAGATGAACAAATTAAATTTAGCCTCAAAGAGAGAACTTAATCCCTTCTGGATATTTTTGCCATGTTTCTTTGCAAAGGGAGATGTTTATCTTTGGGCAGTTTTGTCATTAGGAGAGATTATGGGCTATTTTTTGGCATGTTCTTTGGAAACTGCACAGATTCTTCCCGCTGTGCAAGTCAAGTCTTTTACAAAACAAGGACAACAGAGGAGGATTTGCAAGGACCTCCCTCTGAAAACCAGAAATGATGGACTCGTGGGATGAGGACTTGCTTTCTTTACCTCCAGTTCTTTCCATGTCTTAGTTGGATGTCCCTGAAATGGACACAGGCTGTGCCATTGTGCCAGAAACATTGTGTTATCTTTTATGTTGTTGTTGTTGCTGTTAAACTATGATATGTGACTCCTTTTTTTATTATTTTTTTGTTTGAATGCTTTAAAAATCTTTTAAGTCTGTGGATCTGCTGATGTACAGTGCCTTTGCTGCTATGGATCAAAATCAAGAGAACTGTGTAGATACACTTTATTGTATAAGTAGAAAATTACTTAATTTCGTACTAGAAATGGATGGATGCTGCAAGTTGAAATGGACTGTCCATTGACGTTTCTAATGTGGTAGCAGAAAAAAATGGTGTCTTAAGTGCTTAGTGTTTGATGTCATTAACAGTTTCGTAAAGCTCTACAGTGTAGAAAGATTTTGATACTAAACTGTGCATTGTACATAATTCTAATGCATTGTATTGACCACCAGTACTTCTATAATGGTAGATTGTTTGTGCATTCAGACTTTTAAGCATTAAACATAAATAACTTCTAGTATGCTCATTTCTAATTCTTTGTTTTGCTGGAATCTATTTTTTTATCTTGGACTATGCTACTCCTAGCTATAAAAAATTACTAGTTTTATTTAAGGGAGATTAGTGTTCAACTAATGTGGGTTTTATATTGTTTTTATTAATAGTTTTACTTGAGAGGAGCTAGAAGGAAGAGCATATTGAAATTGTCAATGACAGCTTGCTACCAAATATTTATTGAGCGCTTCTTTCATTTATAAAAATTCTGTCTTTCAAAAAGTTGTCATGTTACTCAAAGCCTTAGTACTTTAGAATTGTATTTGTTCAATATGGTTACCACTAGCCATTTGTGCCTATTTAAATTTAGTTTATCAGTCATACTGGTTAGTGTGGCATTTCAAGTGTTCAGTAGTCACATGTGGCTAGTGGCTACCGTGTTAGATGGCATGAATTTATAGAATATTTCCATCATCAAAATATGTTCTTCAGAACCTACACTGCTTTAAAATTAGCCTACATGTACCATTTCCAGCCATTTGGGTTTAGGAAACGTTTCCAACATAATGCACTGAAGTCTTGAACTGCTTTCTGATTCAGTGTGAAGATTCTGCATAAGAAGGAGCTAAATTCCTGGACTTAAAAACATGACATTTTAAGGCTCCACTGGGTACAAGGCTGGGAGTCAGGAGCCTCATGGTCTGGAGTGTGTTCAGTGATCAGCTATAAGAGGTATTGACTGTGCTAAGAGTTCAGCAGTGTTCAACAGATTTGGAGAAGCGCTTCAAATGTGAGTACTATAAATGCTACTACGTCAGATGATAACATTTGAAAGTATTCTTCGCTCAATTTATGTGTAACTATTAAAAGTTCTAAAAAAGTGATACCGTAGATTTAGAGTGAAAAATCGCTTTGGCACAGAGTATGACAATTGCATACGCATTTATATTTCCAAAAAGAGAGTACCTGCTTCAAGAAATTAAAATTTTCATTTGGTGCCTGATAAATCAAGACTGACACCCTTCAGTTTTCTGTTTAGAAAGATCCAAAATGTCTGTTGTACTGGATTAAAAACATGAATGCATGAATAGATTTACCTTTTTTAAATAAATAGGCATCTATTTCCTCTCATTGTTAAAGTTTTATAAGATTTTTTGATGTGGTCTTAGGCTGGTTTGATTTGCACAGAAATCTTGATGTTGTTGATATTATAATTATAACTTCATTGTAATTTGGTTTACCATAGGTTTTACTTCGAGTATGGTCTTGCAGAGCAAGAACAACAAAGAGGAATCACTCTGAACCAGGGAAAATATAGTTCCACTGAAAAGACACAGTGGCATAGGACTGGAAGATTGACATACATAAAACTACCAAAACATTTTTTAAAAGGAAAAGATTAAAGAAGCCATTAAGACCTGAAGACTGACGGTCAAATGTAGAGTAACAGTCTCTTTTTCTTTTTTTTCTTTATCTCAATAAAAATACTTGTATTTGATTGTTTATTGAAACCTTACTTATTTGAGCCTAAAATTTAAAAGAACATAAATGTCCATCAACTAGTAAAAAGATAAATTGTGGTGTGTTCATGCAAAACATACCACTTTGCCATAAAAATGAACGAACTACTGAAACATGTAACAATACAGCTGAATCTTAGGTAAAAGAAGCCAGATACTAAAGATCATATGATTCCATTTATAAGAAATTTTAGAAAAAGCAAAATTATAACAACAGAAATCAGATAATTGATTTCCTATTTCTGGTCTGCAATTTGGCCATCTCACATTGTTTTAAAATCAGCTTATATTGAGATTATCTTAAGGATTTATGTACTTTATGCAATTATTTATATTACATCAAGAACATAGCAAATATTTTGGAGTAACAATCTCTTAAGATCAAGTTTCTACAGCTAGACATACCTCACTTTTGGGCCACTACTTAGCAATGTGGCTTCTTGGCCACTAAGCTAAAAACAATCAGCCTTGTCCTGAAATAGTGTCTGCCAAAAGTTTTAACTACAGCCCTGTAATGCCTACAGGTGGTTGGAATATGATAGCCATGCGATATTCAGAAACAGCTTCAAACCATCATAGTATTGAAGTTCTGGGACATTGTAGCCAAGAGTAAGGGAAACTGACATCCCAAAGTCAGAAGGCAAATTCTGGACGGAGGAGCGGTGCACATGGGAGACTGAGCATTGAGGTCATCAATGATGCCCTCAACTTTGTCAATCAGCCCCTTTTTGTATCCTCAATCTGGACATTCTAGCAGTCGCATATAACACAAACAAAATGTTCCACATAGGCTGTTTGTCAACCAAGATTTTTGGCAGTTGTAAGGCAATCTACCAGCATTCCTTGCCCAGCATTAGTAAGCCATTACAAAAATGTTGGTATAAATGTTTGTTCTTTGACATCCTCAGATACTCATTTTTGTAGCCACCCAGCTCCTGGGCAACCTGTTAAGTAGCACTCCACAGTGAACTCTGGGGTCTGCCACTCCTCAGTTTCTCACTGGGTTAGCAGCAGTGGCTAGCCGCCATCCCTGTCCTTTTGCGTTTTCTTGCTTTTCAGTTCAAACTTCCATTCAGAACTTACCTTGGAAATGGTTTATTTTTCATAACCTGAGCACGTCAGAAAACTTCCATTTATTAGAACATTTTAATATGCAGTGCCATCATAATGGTAGAATCTTAGGTCATTTGTTATAAGCTACTAAGATTTTACTTTAGTGTTTAGGCTTTTGGCAGCAAGGTAGAGAATCTTGGGTCCCAAATATCATTAACCAGAGAACTGGTCTCTAGTTTACCTCTCAGGGAAGGAAATTCTCAGCTGGGACCTTAGGTATTTGTCTGCAAAGAGGAATTCTTGCAGGATTGTCTGTGGTTGAGGAAAACCATGAGCACAAGTGTTTTCACAAAAGGTGTTTTGTTTGATCTCTCAGGAGGCCTAGAGGATCTGGATGCCAGAATACTGAATTGACACAAGAGCACATGAAGGATAAAGGGGGGGAAAGTAATTCACCAAGACTTGTTCTCCCAAGGAGGACCAACAGACCTGAGCCCCAGGGCCCTGAACTTGCAGTCAGAATTCGGGGCCTACTTCCCAGCACGGCTGATTGGAAGAAAAATAGCAGTCTTCCAGACCCTTCCACCTCCTGGCCTTTGCCTCTTGGTTTCACACAAGTTAACTAGCTGGAAATTTCAACATCACAGAACTTGACTTCTCAAATGCATGACAATTGTCTTCAGTTCCTGTGATGTGTCTTCCTACTGTGGACTGAATGTGTGGTACATACAAGGGAAAAACCCATTCGTGGGCAAGTGGACTTTTCCAGTCATTACCCTGGTGACCCTAGTGACCCTGGGCATCTTCCTGCCTCAGGCAGGAGCCCCACCCATTCATGTTGTGGCTTGATGAGAACATCCAGAACTAACAAGTTTTATGTTATTTTGGAAGAAGAGTTAAACTCATAAACAGCATTCTTTATTTGACTTGGGCCCAGCAAAATAAATAGACACACTAGAAAATACTTCTGAGGTATTTGGGTTTTGAAAATTTGGGCAATAAATTTGGGGACTGTTTAGGTAGAGTTGCAGCTAATGCCCAGGTGCTCTTTAATGGTTTCAGCTTTTCTTCCAAAATCTAGGTAGCAGTTGACCATGTCCCCGTCTACTAGCTACTCCACAGCCTCTGCTAAAAGTACTGTAGGTAGTACCCTGGCCATATTGTATGTCATATGGCAGAAAATATGAGTTAAACTAGAGATTTTTGTTCTCCCCAGAAGTGGGGAAGTAGAATGAATTAGTGGTGGGAAGGAAGTCGAAGAATGCTGCAGGCCTTGTGATCTTGAGGGCTCCAGCAAAGACAACCGTCAGGTCAGCATGTACCTTCCTCCTGGCCCAACACCGCAGGGACAGGAAAAGACAGGAACCATCAAGGAGGGATGGAATGAGAGCCCAGAACCTTTAGGCATCAAGCAGAGCTGTTTTCCTTCTTAATTGAAGAACTTTAGTCCAATGCCTATTTGCCCCAAAAGAGTTTAGCTTAAATGCTATTCCCTTCAACATCTGTTAAGTCAAGTTTGGGCATCATTCATGCAATACAGAGAAGCATGGTGCTGCTGAAAACAAGGCACCAACCCCAAAGACTGTCAGTCATTCCCAGATAAAACAAGACTTTGTTTCTGGATTTGTTGAAGAAATTATGTTAAACTTTTAAAAAAATCTTTCTGATTTTCACAGCCCCTTTCATTTTTCCTCCAAGTAGGCTGACCTGATGTATCATTTTAAACAGGACAGAAAAAAAATGTTACTCTCAAGTTTCCAGTAGTACATGTGGTAAGCCTACTCTCACTGGGCTAAATTCAAGGTGTCAGTAGGCTGACCATATGTACCATTTGAAACAGGACAGTACCGTTGTTTTCTGTCCCATTTATAATGGTATGTCTGGTCAGTTTACCTCCAAGTAATCAGTGTTAATGAAATATGATTCCAAGTGTTAGGACTGAGCTGCGACACTCAGTGTTTCCACAATGATGATCAGTCAACCTCGCTGCAGGCACATCTTTAAGCACCAAAGTTTTAGTGTGAACAATAGCCTGCCTCCTGGGCACAAGACAAGACGGCTGTGAAAATTACTCTGAGGCCAAGGGCTATGGTTTATAGACACTGGTTTCTTAGCCATGGTCTTAAAAGTAAAGCATAAATTGTCCCTAATGAGGATTTTGGTAGTGACTTGAGCTGACTAAAAGGAATTTAGCTCCAATCTGAGGGGACAGACATGCCTTCAGCCTGGGAGGCTCAGCCTGAGGAAGTTGCCCCGATGTTACAGACATTCTCTGTGGGCATGCATTGAGTGAGGACTATCAAATGGACTTGAGTTCAGCTCCATCAGACTTTTGGAAGGCAGCATTTTCACCTCCTAGGACCTTGTGTTTGTTTGAATATATTTCTTGTCAAAGGTTTGTTTTTGCATGAGTTACAGACAGCAGTGTTAGGGTTTCTTTTTCCTTTTACATGCCATTAGGTTTGTAAAACTCGTAATCTTGTAACCTGACCACAGACCTGCAGTGGCAAATAAAAGATGGCAAGTTGATGTTTTTCAAGCTTATAAAGGTTTGTCATTCACTCTCAAGCTTTGTGGAGAAATGACATACATTATGTAAGTTGAGGGCATACAAGGTGATGATTTGATACATGTATATATTGTGAAGTGATTGTCACAATAAGGTTAACGCATTCATAGCATGTGTGTGTGTGTAGTGAAAACAGTTGAGATTTACTCAGCAATTTTCAAGTATACTAGTATGTGTGTGTGTCGTGTGTGTGTGTATATGTGTGTGTGTGTGTGTGTACGTATATACTACTCTTATCTGTTCATCTGTCGATGGGCATATACTATATTTTGCCATGTATAATGCACACTTTTTAGCCTAAATTTGTGAGGGAAAAGTAAGGATGCACATTATACATGAGTACTACTAATTTTATATATACATGTGTTGTTTTTTTAAGGTGGATTTTATTGTTTTTGACAGAGACAGAAGTGGGAGGGCCCAGAGTGGTCTCCACAGTTGTACGCCATCAGTTTTCAACGTGGCAGGAACTGGGCTAGGGGCCTGCTGCATGGGAGGCATACCCCTTTGAGCCAAGGCCTGAACTGGGGGTGGGGGGACAAGAACCAAACTGGGGGCCTCATGCATGGGAAACTCACTCCAGCATATGGGTCTGCATGGCCTGGGATTCAATCCTTAGTCCCGGGGCTGCCAAGCAAGTGCTCAACTCGAGCCATCCCTGCTTCCCCTATAAATGCTTTTAATTGCTTACACTTATGAGTTAAAAGTGTAACTCTAGAAATCAGTGAAATCCATATGCAAAATAATACCCTGAAATATGATAATCACCTTGGCTCAGGCTCCAACTCATCCAGGGTTGGGCCTCTGCTCTTGTCAGCTTTCAGCTTCCAACCCACCCAGGGGCTGCGTTTTGGCCTGTGTTCCCAGGCTCCCAGCTCACTCCCTCTTCTGACTGGCTCCAGGTCATAATCTGTAGTCCCATCTGCCCCTTTCCCTTCTCTCCTGCTCACCTCCCTTTCTATGACCTTGTGTCTGTTCTTGTGTTTTGTAATTACTTGTTACATACAATTCCTTGTACTATATTTTAATTTTTTGAGGCACCGCCATACTGTTATCCATAGTGGCTGCACCAATTTACGTTCTCATTAGCAGTGCACAAGGGTTCCCTTTTCTCCACATTCTCGACAAATGTTATCTCTTGTCTTTGGATGACAGCCATTGTAACAGGTGTGAGGTTTTTAGTTTACCTGTAGGTCATCTGTATGTGTTTTTGGAAAAATATTTACATCCTCTGCCCATTTTTAAATCAGATTATTTGCTATTAAATTGTATGAGTTTTACATATTTTAGATATTAACCCCTTATCTGATACTTGAATTGCAAATATTTTGTCCCACATGTTGCATCTTTATTTTGTGATGGTCTCTTTTGCTGTGCAAACAGCTTTTTAGTTTGCTGTGCTCCCACTTGTTTATTTTTTATTTTGCTTGTGTTTTTGGTGTCATATCCAAAATGTCATTGCCAAGACAGGTGTCAAGGAGCTTTTTCCCTATGTGTTCTTCTAGGATTTTATGGTTTCAAGTCTTACATTTAAGTCTTTAATCTATTTTGAGTTAATTTTGTGAGCAGTGTAAGATAGGGATCCAGTTTCATTCGTTTCCTTTGAATATCCAGTTTTCCTAACCCCATTTATGGAAAAGACTGCCTTTTCCCTATTGTGTATTCATTGATTCCTTAACAGTTATTAGTTAGCTATATAGCCATGGATTTGATTCTTAGCCCTTGATTCGGTTCCATTTGTTTGTGTCTGTTTTTGTTCTAGTACCATGCCATTTTGATTACTATAGCTTTGCCATATAGGTTAAAACCAGGAAGTATGATGCCTCTAGATTTGTTTATTCTTGATTGTTTTAGCTATTCAGAGTCTCTTGGTTTCATATGAATTTTATAATTTCTTTTTATTTGTAAAATAAAATACCATTGGAAATTTAGTAGAGATAAGATTGAATCTCTAGATGGCTTTGGGTAACATGGACATTTTAACAATTTTTCTCTCATCTATGAACACATAGTGTTCTTTGAATTTTCCATCTTGAAATTTGAAATAAGGGATTTGTTGATTTGTACATCTGTTACTCCATTTTACAGACAAGAAATTGTATCACAGAGCTGAATGAATTGAATGACAGAAGTTTGCTTTCTCTGGCTTCAGAGCCAATGACTAGAGTAAGGTTGCCCAGCATGTTTCTTTGGATTCCTCTTTTATGTTGCTGTCTCACTCCCATATACTACTTCCATATGCTCTCTGCATTCCTTTGAATCAGTTACTGAACATTATTCTCGTGATACCCAAGCAAAATTCCATACCTTTTATTAAAAAAATTAAAAGTTGGGCCTGGGCTTTGTGCTGTAATACCATAAGCTGTAAGAAGCTAGCTTTATGGTGATGCTATTTGTGTGACTAGAAGTCTAATCTTTAGACAAGAGGCACTGTTAAAAGCCATATATTTTAATGGTAACAAAAACTGCAAAAAACATGTAGCACCAAAAATATCTCAATTTTTTTTCAGTTTCTGATTGGAAGTGTCCTAATTCATGGTTTGTTTGTTTATTTGTTTTTATTCTAAACTTTATACGTGTTTAGCCTTTGCTTTTTTTTCTTCATTACTTTTGATCAAACAATGTGTTTTGTTTTGGCCTTGTTTTTTGTTTGTTTGTTTGTTCTTTGGAAAAGCATTCTTGCATGAAAGATGGGTCACACAGGAAGATTTTCTTTGATTACTAGTTTGTGTTTTGATTCATGAGCTCCTAAAGGTCCAGCCGTAGTGGTTAAAACAGAATTGTTTTCAGTTGTGTTAAAATTGCACTGTGGTAACAGAAGACCCTGCTCACAGGATAATTTGAGCTGTGAGATGAACACAGGTTGCTTGAAATCCTGGGAGCCTCTCTTCTGGATCCACAAAGGTGTTTTGATCTATTGCTCTCATTCAGAGACAGTTTGATTATGTGCTCTGTGTGCTTAATATCACACAACTGTGTTAAAAAGGTCAGCTCTCTCCACCACCAAGAAGGAAACTCCTAGTGAATTTGGAGAGATGACTTAGTAGAGTTTTAATTAAGATCTCATCACAGAGGCTGGTCCAGTTAAGTTACCATCTGAATTGCTTTTCTGTGAAAAACGGGGGCTGCCAGAGCCAGTGCATCGATGCATAGCTATTTAGACAAGTGTATAATTGGGTATCTAGAGGAGAACTGAGCAGCTTTGCGTCTTCTAAGTTTTGTGAGGGTCATATTTTAAGGATGTTGCGAAACTATAATCCTGTTCATCTGTGGTTCCAGCAGTCTAGGGAGGTGTCACTATATCCAGAATTAAACACTGGTGCCTTGCTCACTTCACCCTCTCTTTGGAGGTAATGATTGTATACAATGCTGATGGCTGGTAACATTTCTAATAAGAAATGTTAGCTCTTTTCTGGACTCACCCAATGTTCCTTGTACTGTTAAATAAGACAGAATTTTCAGCGGGTATTTTCTCCCCAGAGTATTGTGTAACTAACATGGATAGAAGTTGCCATGTGGCAAAAATCAAGCAGGTTGGCAATTTTGTTAAGAAAAGAAAAATTTGCACAATTTTTTATAAAGAAGATGGAGAAAATTCTAAAAAGAAAATCCATTTTTTATTCCAATATTAAGGGTTTTCTCTGACCCTTAATATTAACTTAAGGAACTGTGCTAGATACTGGGAATACAGAAATGCACAGAACAAAGATGGTCCTTGACCACAGAGAGTTTAGGATAGACTAAGACTTCATTTAAGTAATTGATTACAGCATAATTGGCTGGGCAGTATGCTAGGGGAGTTCACTATCAGAGCACATGGAAGGGATCATAGCTCTTATTTGTAGGATCTGGGTCGGCTTCTGGAAGGTAGGAGGAGGACAGGCTTCTGGAAAAAAGTGACATCAGAGTCAAAGCCTGAAGATAGTTTAGGGATTGGTCAGATGAGAAGTTCATGAATATGGGAGAAAACTCAGTACCGAGGAAACACGTGTAAATGACCAGAGGTGGCAGAGAGCGTGAAGACTTAAGAGAACAGGCAAAAAAGGGGGGATCTCTTGGAAGTCCATGAGTCTAGGTCACAGGATCGTAGAGCAAGTTGAATAAGGCTAGGGGTCCAGGAAGCAGAGAGCTTCATCCCTTCAGTCTCCAAAGTCCAAGGGGTCATTTGCTTCTAGAGTGCTGCCGTAGAATGTGTTGGTGTTAATCGTTTTTTGTCTTTCAGATACATTTCATTCAGAACTCAGTCTTAGGAGAAAAATACTGAATGCACCAGCTTAGACCCCACCCCTGACCCCCATACAGCCAGAGTTGGTGTGTTTTATTAGAAGTGAAAGGGGTGGAGATGGAGTGGGACCAACGGAAGCAGTGTCTCCAACCATGTGGAGAGGGAGGGGAGAGGAGTCAAATGTTAGGCCCAGGTCCCTGGCTGGGACAACTGGGAGGATGGCGGGATCCTCCTTGGAGACAAGAGAAGGAGGAGGTGTGAAGTGAGCAGTGGGGAGTGGCATTTAGTATCAGCCATACACATGAAGAGGTCTTTCAGGAAAGAGAAAATACCAGCTGGTACCAAGAGAGCAATATCTAGGCTGAAAAGCTAGTCCTCCGTATTCACTCTAATAGAATGCACAGGAATAATGGATTTGGTGTGAGGACAGTGCAATATGAGAGAAAGAGGAGCTTGAATAGAATCTGCAGTATTAAGAGGGGCAGAACAAAGGAAAAATAGAGCTAAAATAAGTTGGACACAGGCTGTAGTCATCAGCCTCTGAGATGGCCACCAGTGATCCTGCCTCCTGGTATTCACACCTGTTGTAGTCTCCCCACCCCATTGTACCAGAATTGCTCAGTGTAATTGATAGATATGCAGAAGTCATGGCATATTCAGTTATAATAGGTTATGAAAGATACTGCGGCTTCTGTTTGGCGTTCTCTGTCCCTCTTGGATCACTCAGTCTGCCAGCTGCCATGTTGTAAGCACTATGAAAAGGCCCATGTGATGAGCAGCCCCATGTGAGTGAGCTTGAAACCAGATCCTCTTGCCCCAAGCCTCACCTTCTCTGTAGATTCATGAGAGACCCTGAATCATAACCACCTAGCTAAGCTGCTCCTGGATTTCTGACCCCGAGAAACTGTGAGATAATTTTTTGCTGCTTTAAATACAAAGTTTTGGGGTAATTTGTTATATAGCAATAAAAATCTAGTACCCAGGCTGTTTATAACTTGAATCTTACTGATGTTTTTCCTCCTACATTAATTCTGTTATATTATTCAGTTCTCTTTGCATCATCTTTTATTTCTAATCTCCCTCCAAATTACCATTAAACCAATAGTGACTTTCATGGTTATTTGTTCATTTATAGCCATATCTATTTATTTTTCTTTATAAGCTTAGTAGTCCTATAACTGTAACTTCTTGGAGTTTTTATTACTTAAATGGATTTTGTTTAACTTCTAAGGAGTAAGCTATCCAAAGAAGAATTGTAGTCTTAAAGGAAAAAAAAAATGACCTGCTAGAAAGGAGAAAGAGTGATCAGGATGGAAAGATGTGGAGATTGGACGGAGCCTGCTGACAGTACTTGAGTGTTTCATTTGTGCAAAATTGGTGAACTCTTAGGGGGCAGTTGCACACGTTCTCGCTGGGAGGATAAAAAGTTCAATGAAAACTGGCAGTTTTAAGTAGTTAAAGAAAATGTTAAAATGTTGATTATATTCTGATTTTACTCAAACAATTTAATGATATTTAAGAATTGGTGGGTATTATTGCTTTGGAAAATTTACTGAAAGAGCAATTACAGTACTATTTCTCAAAAACAGAAATGGGGATTCTAGTTCTTTCCTTAACCTTCAATTCACTGTTATGGAGAAGAACACAAGCAACCATGTAAATAACAAAATAGTATGAAATATTTGCAACACATGCCAGCTGAAGTTTTAATATTTTTATGTATAAATAGCTTTTACAAATCAATTAGAAAATGTACCAATAGAGAATTGGGCCAATGACACATATAGACTGCTTAGCAAAGATGAGAAATAAATAATTTTTATTAGAATTTATAACTGAATAAGTAAAAAAGATTTTATTTTTCACCTATCAAACTGGCAAAAATATTATTTTTAATTCAATGTTAGGTAGTGATTGGTAACAGATATTCTCATAGACTATAGATGAAAGTTGAAATTCAAACAATGTTTTAATCATCTTAATGTACATAAGCTTTGACTCAAAAATACAATTTCTATAATTTTACTCTATGTAAATATCTGAGGGTATAATCAAAGATTCTTTTTAAAGGATTTTAATTGCCAGTGTTTTTGTTTTTTACTCTGGTTGCAAATGACCAAAACCCCATCTGAAAAGGCATAAGCAAAAACAGAAATTTTATTGGCTAGGGGAATCCAAAAGTTTGAAGAACTGAATTACAGAAAGGCATGAATGTAGCTGAGACTCAGAAACCATTGGAACCAGGGTTTGAACGTTGCCAGTTCTTATCACCACATTCTTATGGACTGTTCTCTGAATATTGCCTTTATTTTAAAAACAGACTAGCTTTTCCTCAGGGTGGGAAACCCCCATTAGTCCAATGGACATTATTACAAAGGAGGGGCTGCCTAATCTCAAATTTTCTGAGTTCTAGTTCAAAAATAATTCTATAGTAAGAGTCTGAAGGCCCAGTCTAGATCTGAGGCTCACCCATGGAATGGTCGATTGTGATGGTGGTGATTAGCTGACAATGACTGAAGTACCCAATTCACATGGATTGGTTGTGGCCAAGATAGTGAGGAAATGAGAAAACGTAATTTCTGTCATAGCCGTGTATCCTGGGAGAAGGGGGAGAGGTATAATGACTGGGCATACAACCCCATAGACATTCACCAGAAAAGTATTTTTTTTCATATTATACATGAGCAAAACACTAGATGAAGTATGGTGTATAAAACATGGAAACTGGAGGTGGAGGATGGGAAACATAGGGTGAATATCAGCCAGTGTTGACTTCAAATTGATGGAAAAAGGTAGGAAGCTGGTAGGTATGTTACTGAATCCACTATACGTTACTTTCTTGAGGTAGACTTTCTGTATGTGAATGGAAGTGAGGAACTTATACTAATCACATGCCTACAGCATGCCTCACTAGGGATGTAATTATATGACTAAACATGTACATTGGAATATACATATGATATAATAAAATCTCATTTCTTTTTAAATGCATTTTTTTATATTAAACATTGAAACAAGGTTTCCTTTTTTAAAAAATATATTTTATTTATTTATTTATTTTTGATAGAGAGGGAGAGAGAGAGAGAGAGAGATACAGAGACAGAGAGAGAACTGAACTAGGGGAGCTCCCAGTTCAGCATATGGTTCCGCACGGGCCGGGGCCGGGATTCGATCCTCAGTCCCCGGCACTGCAAAATGAGCACCTAACCCACTGAGCCATCCCGGCTTCCCCAATAAAATCTCATTTCTGATTTCAACTCTGAGATTTAGGAGGCCCATTTTACATGCAAAAACATGGAAGGCTGAGAAAGGTTAAATAACTTACCCAAAGTTGTACAGATAACAAGTGGCCATGCCAGTCAATCTCCTATGTGCTAGTTTCTTATATCATTTAATCTTTCTTAAAATTTTTACCCCAAGATGTCTTAAGATATGTTGTGTCTTTCACTTATCCAGCATTTTTTATATCATTCTTTTTGTGTGTTTTATACAGTTTGAGTTTATGTAATTTGATTTTTCCCAAATAAATTTTACACCATTATTTCTACAAATTTATACAACCTGTCAAAATAATTTTTAACTATGTCCCCAAAATGTAAATCCCTTGTATAATATAGTCCCAGGTACTCGTAGGTAGTTGGCTCTTTATGGGTTAGGGCTAATATTCTTCATCTCTGATATGCTGCTTTCTGCTCACCTGTTTATTTTAGAGTCATAGTATTCCACCAACACTAGATATCCTACCCATCATTCTTTATTGAACAAGTGTTGATTGAGCACTTGCTAGGATTGTGTTTGGGACTGATGAGCCTATTAAACCGTCCAGAAGTCACTCATTCCTAGGCCAAATATCACACCAAATAGCTTCTATCCAAAACCCCACTCATCAATTTAATGCTGAGATGCTGAGTGCTATGCTTTTTAGTAAACCTTTATAACACATTTTTTTCTGAAGTCGTCTGTTGATGAGCAGATCATGGGAGACAGAATCAAGAGCTTTGTAAAATTCAAGCTCCATTACATCTATTTCATCCCTCTGATCTACCAGGCCTGTCACTCTGTTTTAGAAGGAAATTAGATGGTTCTGACAAGACTGTTCTTCACAAAGCAATGTTGATTATTACCTAGTATTCTGTGATCGTATGGGTGTTTGCAAATTGATTTTTTGATGATTTGTTCTAGTGTTTTTCAGGTATGAAAACTAAACTGACTACTCTATGATTTTCAGGGTTGTCCCTTTCTTTCAAATATAGATCTTCATCTCTACTTTTTTACTGTTCTGTGGCCTCACTGATCCCTGTCAAATTTTTTAAATTGCTTTTCAAAAGCATCATTAGGCTTGCTTAGGAGTTATGTAAGGGGAAACACTTAAAATAACGACTTAAACATTTATAGTTCATTTTAAAAAGGAAACATGATAACAACTGAAATCTAGAGATTTTTACAAATTGGCAAACTAATTTTTAAAAGATTGGTTAGGCCATCATCCACAGCGCTAAGGTTGACCTTAAACAAAGTTAGGATTTATAAGTTTGCCATTACAGGGGTATGACAATAAGTAATGCTTAGTGAAATAGGTGAAGATAGATGTTTAAGGCAAATTGATTAAATATTTCTTCCCTTTGGTACTCTTGCTTTGGAAAGGACATATACAGATTACTGGATATTTCTGAGATATAAAGAGATTTGTTTAGTCCTCCAAAGAGAATAATCATTGATTGAGAATGGTTTAACTGCTATTTCCTTGCCATTAATATATTCAATACAGGCACTACTTAATTAAAGATTTACCTGTTTAATGACCCCTTGGACTTAGAACCAGTTCTCCAGCGAAGGTAATTTCTCTTTCTCAGTCTGTGTGAATCAGGAATCCCTTTTCTCTGTCTTTGTCTTGGACCCTCAGTCAGTTAGTATTGACTACATGAAGTATTCACAATCACGCGACTACATATTTTGTTCACAAGTGTAATGACACATGATATCTATTGAAAAATAAACACATTATGTATTTTTTGCACTGCAACACACCACTAGACATGCACCTTTAAGCTCCTCTCTCATCAACCAGTTCACTTAACAACCTTGTCATAGGAATGGAACTCAGTCATTAAGGGAAGAGTGGCTGTATTATATTAGAAACATAGGTAAAATCTCCTTATTGTATTATAACATCATGAAAAATGTGCTCAGCAACCAGCTTAGACTATCACTGTATAGAAATGATATAGATGAAAACTTTTGAAGTTGTACTAAGTTCATTTGTAAGAAAACCAGAGGACGGCTTTGAAAACTTTTCCCCCCACAAACATTTGAAGGTAAAATCTAGGTGATTACACCTGCATGTGCTCCAGGTACAGAAACAATGGGATTGTCTTCATTGTCTTACCTTCTTGGCACCATCATAGGCTCTGGTACACTTTGCTTTGCAGTCTCAAAGCAATAATTCAGTAAAGAGAGCTTTGTAACTCCAAGGCAGACAGATCCATTTTTCAATTGCAGAAGCACTTAATTCTTTCTCACTTAAAGTGTGAAAGCTGTTTGGGTGATAGCCCAGGCAGGGTATTGCAGACCAGGAGTGAAAAACTCTTGGCCTCTAAGAAGAAACAGTAGGGAGAAGATAATTCAGTTACCATTTACTAAGAGACCAAGAAAAAAAAAATATTACATTCAGAAAAAAACACTTTTGGCAACTGTGCTTAAGACTCTTTAAATTTGGAAGTTAAACATGGAAAAATGTTATAAACGGGTTGCACCATATTTGTCTATCACTCTCTTTTTGAAGTGGCAATCTGGGTGACTGGAAAGTATGAACACATCTCTATTCTGGTGCAGCTTGCTGAGAAATACAAGTTACAGAATAAAGTCTGCCTGTTGGACTGCTGCTTATAAATAAATAGAAGGAATCTGGTTTCTGCCGTAGGGGAGGAGCTTCTGTATGATTTTTTGTATGTGTGTGAAGGCACTTAGTGTGTATTTGACAGGACAGCTCAGCTGTCATGAGCCGGCTAGTAGGGACGAAAGGAAAGGGGCCTAGTGAATAGCCATTCTCTGAAAGTGCTCCTGGAGAAGTTGGGATAGTTCCTATAGCAGTAATTCTACATTTGGGTTAACATTCAGGGCTGGCTGGAATGTCAGGAGGCCAAGGGAATTCGGGGTGTCACAGAGCATCAGGGGTGTCACAGAGCATCAGGGCTGCCCATAGCTAGTTGGTGACAACACATCCTCTAATATGACAGGCATTCTCTTCCTCCTTATCTTTTGATGGTAGTAGTCATTTAATAGATGATGGGCCTATAGAAAATGAGAGGATTATGGGATGCTCATACTCAAATAGAAAAAATAATATCATTAGAAAAGAGATAATAGTATCTGCTGAGTAGGTTACTGCATTTACTACATTTTTTTTTTTTTCATTCCCTCAGTAACACAATTATGTGTGTGGTATCGGCCAAACTTAAATGCATGAAATCAGAGGTTCAGGGAAGTGAAGTAATTGGCCCAAAGCCTATAACTGGTCAATGGTGTGTTCAATCTACCCAACTTGAGGGTGACATCTTGTGATTAGCGGCTCCACCTTTTCCTACATGAGGCAAGCATACCGTGGGTGGCACTGAGAGCCTGATTACCTTAGGAGACCAGTGAGCCTTTGCCATGTAGCCTGGGGTGACTTAATGTCATTGCACTTTTTTTTTAAGGATTTATTTTATTATTTTTGACAGAGAGAGAAAGACAAAGAGAGACAGAGAGAAGGGATGGGCCTAGAGCAGTCTCCATAGTTGCACATCATCAGTTTTTGACATGGTTTTGTTCCACACAGGTGGGCGGGGCCACACAAGGTGGGAACTGGTCTGGGGGCCTCCTGAATGGGAGGCCCGCCCCCTCAAGCCAGGGGCTGAACCGGGGGACCCCCCACATGGGAAGCTTGCCCCAGTGAGAACCAAAGCAGGGGCCTACTGCATGGGAAGCACACCCCAGTTCAGCATATGAATCTGTACGTCCGGGGCTGGAACTCGATCTTCAGACCTCAGCGCTGCAAAAGAAGCAGTTAAGCCGCTGCCGTCCTGGCTTCCCCCTTCACACTTCTATAAAGGAGCAGGGGGAGCTCAGTGGCCAGCCACTCTGTTGAAAGGCGATATTGTAGTTGGGCACCAGGCCCACTGTATAGAGGGGATCATAAGCCATTTGTCAACACTGTGTCTTTCTCAATTTTCAGGGTGAGCAGAAGTCCTTACACATTTCTCTGGGATTGTTGTCATCTAGTGATTTGGTCCCTATGAGTGCAAGAGTTTGTGCTGTTCACCTGGTCATATTTCTCACACTGATATCTGTTTCTTTCTCTCTCTCCTTTTCTAGTCCCTGGTTCAATATACATTGCCATACTAATGTTTTTTCTTATGCTTAACATCTCCACACTGAGAAGCCAAAATCATCTTCTTATTAATTTTTTTATTAAAGATTTATTTTATTGTTTGAGAGCAGATGAGAGAGAGAGTGAAGGTAGGGGGCCCAAAGAAATCTCCATAGTTGTACATCATTAGTTGTAACATGGTTTCGTTTCACACAGGTAGGTTTGGGGCCGTGTGGGGCAGAATCTGAACTGGGGGCCTCCCGCATGGCAAGCATGAACCTTCACCGCTGAGCCATCCCGGCGATTACCAGTTGCACCCCATTTCAGCATATGGGTTTGCCTGGGCCGGGCTGGATTCATTCCCAGGACCTCACAATTGCAAGACAAACTCAACCTGCTGAGCTATCCTGGTATCCTCCCAAAACATCTTGATGGATGAATGTTTCTGGACCACCATCACAGGAATGTTTTGAAGTCAAGGCAATAAATGATATGAAATGATTTCTAGACTTCTATCAGTTTGGTAATTAATTCTTCACCAACCTACTCACACACACACAGAACACGCACACATACACACACACAGAAGAAAAATGTGTCCTGTAGTACCATAGCTCTGCAGGGGCTTTCCGCAGAGATCTTCTAAAAGCTTCCTTAGCTCAGCTGGGTTGGATGTGCCCAGGCACTGGATCCCACTTTTTGTCCAAGAACAAGATCCTGGTCTTGATGAAGCTTTCACCAGATCACAATAAATAAATGAACAAACACATTAATAAATATGTTTCTTAACTAATCAATATAAAGAAATGGTCTAAATTTATGGTCTTCATGACTGTGTGTATATATTTTAGAAATGTTCTTTCCATGAATTGATGGAAACTACAGATGGCTTATAGTTATTTTCAATGGGCTATTTTACCCTTCCCCCTCAGCAAGTGGTCAATTTCATATGGATTTTAAATTCACAAAAATATTTTCACTGTTGCCTAAAATCCTAAATCTGGGAACCAGTAATGCCAAATATGATGTGTGTTATCTTTACTATCTTATACCTACAACCCCCAACCTTCTATCAGTGGAAAGATTCTAAGAAGAATATAGTCCCATTTGCTATAGAAAAATAAGAAGAGGATATATATTATATTTATACTTATAATTACTAATCATATTTATGTCAGTTACTTGAATGATGTGTAAATATTTACATATTTACACATATTATAGAAGTTCTTTAACAGAGGAGCAGAGGATATTTTACTGGGTGCTCTAAAGCTTAAATTTGTTTTTATTTTTTAATATTTATTTTATTGTTTGAGAGAGAGAGAGAGAGAGAGAGAGAGAGAGAGAGAAGTGGGGAGGGCCCAGAGCAGTCACCACAGCTGCACATCGTTAGCTGTGACATGCTTTCATTCCACACAGGTGGATGTGGAGCTGCATGGGGTGGGCACCGAACTGGAGGCCTCCCGCATGTGGTTACCAGTTGCAATGCAGTTCAGCATATGGGTTTGCACTCTCTGGGGCTAGGAATTGAACCCTAGACCCCACAATTGTAAGGCAAGTGCTCAACCACTGAGCTATCTCATATCCCCAGTGTAAGGGTGCTTTTGACTGAGCCTGTTAAGTCAGGGGTTTTAATTTCTTGGGAGTGTGGGAAGGTAGCTTGAGATTCTTTCTCATATATTAATGTTTTACTTGGTTCTCTTACTGCCTTCTCTCTCCATTTTCATTTCTCCTTCTCAGTACTAAGCTTAGACCAGACAAAGGAGATACTCCCATTACCTCACACTTTTGAGAGCTCTACTTATGAAGTCTGACAATTAAGTTGGTGAACATGCCACCCTGCGCTTACCTCATTAGCACTGTACAAACAACTCGGTAAGGTTTCATAACCTTAGTTTATCAGTATCTCACAGCTGTGTTCATGTTGACATGTGGTGGTGTCTTGCTGTGTGGAGTTCATTATTATTGTTTATTTTTGTGTGTCATCATGAGAATGTTGGAATTTAAATTTGAACAACAAACATTCAATTTCTTGTTAAACTTGGCAAAAATAAAAATTAAATCAGCGACATGTTAGTCCAACTTGATGGAGATAATTCCACGCAGAAAACAACAGTGTACAAATGGATTGAATATTTTTCTGAGGGGCGAGAAAGTGTCACTGATAAAGAGAGGTCAGGGCAGCCAGTAACAAGCAGAACTGATGAAAACATTGCAAAAAGTTGTGGCATTGTGCATCAAAATTATCAGCTAAACAGGGAAGTTGGGATGGCTAGGTGGGTTAAGCACTCTCTTTGCAGCCCTGAGGACCAAGGATTGAATCCCAGCCTTGGCCTATGTGAACCCATATGCTGGAGTGTGCTTCCCATGTGGGAGGCCCTCGGTTTGGTTTTCACCACCCTGGTTTAGCCCCTGGCTTGAGGGGGTGTGCCTCAAATGCAGGAGGCCCCTGGCCTGGTTTCTAGTCTGCACAGCCCCTGCCCACCTGTGTGGAAAGAAACCATGTTGAAAACTGATGACATACAGTTATGGAGACTGCTCTGTGCCCACTCCCTTTTCTCAGTCTCTTTCTATCTCTGTCTCCATTAAAAACAATAAAATAAATCTTAAAAAAAAATATCAGTGGATTGTGAGAAGCCTAGCAGACCAAGTAAACATCAATAGAGAAACAGTCAGGAAAATCTTAACTGAAAATCTTGGCGTGAGAAAGGTGTGTACAGAAATGACCCTGAAGCAGCTCACTGATGAACAAAAGCAAAGGAGAATCGAAGCTTGCCAAGACCTTTTGGAGAGGCAAGATGATGTTTTGGGCCATGTTATCACTGGTGATGAAACATGGGTGTACCAATATGACCTTGAGACAATGCATCAAAGTTCACAGTGGAAGTCAGCCAATTCTCCACAATGGAAAAAGTTCTGTCAATCCAAATCAAGAGGCAAGATGATGTCGCTAACCGTTTTTGATGTCAGAGGGATTGTTCATTATGAATTTGTAACAACTGGACAGTCAACCAATTTGACTCTTTGGAAGTGATAAAAGGCTATGGAAAAAAGAGAGAAAAAAACAACCTGAACTTTTTACCAACAACTCATGGTTCTTGCATCACAACATTGCACCAGCTCACACTGATGGCACTGTCTGTAAGGGAGTGTTTAGCCACTAAACCAATAACTGTATTGGTACATCCTCCCTACTCACCTGGTCTGGCCCCCAGTGGCTTTTTTCTTTACCTGAAGATAAAGGAAATATTGAAATGAAGACATTTTGATGACAATCAGGACATCCAAGGTAATACTACGATGGTTCTGATGGCCATTTCAGAAAAAGATTTCCAAAATTACTTTGAAGAGTGAACGAAGCACTGGTATCAGTGCAGTTTCACAAGGGGAGTAGTACGAAGGTGACTCTAGTGATATTCAGCAATAAGGTATGTAGCACTTTTGCTAGGATGAGTTTGTGAACCTAATTATGAGACCTCACAGTCATTACAGAGGACTTGAAGATGGAATTCTCTTTCTCTGTCTCTTTCTCTGGGGCCATGAAATAAATCAGAAAGCTTACACAGAAATCAGAAGAAGACCCTTTCAGCTCAGGACACGAGGTTGACCACTAAAATCATGGGTCCCATGCTTGGTGACACTGAAGGTGGACAGTTCTGCAGCTTTCTGGCAGAGCTGGGAGCTTGTCTCCCTTATCACTGCTACTGAAGCCTCATGGTTACAGTCACACCTCTCCAGGATCCCATAGCCATTCCTGTCTGGGGTCCTGCCACCCACCAAGGTGCTGAGAGAGCAGCGTGTGGTGCACACTATTTGAGGAACTGCTAACCTTAAACCCTTTCCAGTGTGAAAGAAATAGCTCGACTTCCTTTAACAACCTTCGAATTGCCCCTCTCTCTCCATCCCCTTGATGAGTCTTTCAACACTCCTGTGCTTCTGGAAAAACAAACCTGAGAGTCAAATTGTCTAAACTAAAGTCAATCTCTGTGTTTATGGATCACAAGTCCTCTAAAGCAAGGAAGTAAATACAAAGGTCTGGCTATCTGTTTAAAATAGGGGAAAAAATGCAGAAAAAGCAACACAAATCAATATTTTAGAACATTTTTTTACCCATTTAGACTTGGGACACAAGGAGAAGATAGTGGTGTCCTACTTCATTCGGGAGACTTAGTGAAATTGGAAAATAAAAGCAGGGGCTCAGCTTGTTAGCACTGATTTCAGGTCCTACAGGAAATTTCAGCTTTAGCTCTAGACTATTCCTTTGGCTTACTGGAAAAGGGGTGGAGACAGGGACTCGAAGTTATACTTCCAGCCAGAAATGAAGTCAGGGTATTAGGCTGGTGCATTTCCTAAGGTATATATCTTAAAAATTAGTGTTTTCTTCAAGTACCAGCACTTGCCACCCTATTCTCAACATCTTCCTATTGTCCCATACATATTTAACATGTAGACAAATTCAACGTGCTCAAAGGTGTGTTTCTTTTTATTTTGTATATTCATTTATTCTTTCAACAAATACTTGTTGAGGGTATTCTAATTGCCAGGCATTTTGCTTGGTGCTAGGTGTACATCAGTGCATAAAATAGATATGATTTTGTCCTATGGAACTTATGTCTCAATAAGAGAGATAATCAATAAACAAACAACAACAAAAAAAACCCCAAAGAAATATAAATTACAAATTGTGCTGAGAGTAAAAACAAAGAATGATCAGAAGATGAAAGAACTTAAAACGTTGTGTGAAGAATTGAAGGGATTAGGAAGGTTTTACCTTCTCCATAGAAGTACATAAATTTTAAAGGGTGTCATATGAAAAAGTATTTTTGTTATTTCTAAGGGGTTGAACTCATATTAATAACTAAAAGCCTTAGGGACATCTGTGTTGGATGAAAAACTTTTTGAATTGTGGAAGAATATAACAGGCTACTTGCAGGGTGAGATCAAGTCAGTTATTCTCTGGATTAAAAATAGCCACAATTATTCTTCAGTAATAAAGAATAGCAAATATACAACATGTGTGAATCTCAAAAACATAGTGTTGAGTGAGAGAAGCCTTAGAGAGAAGATGACTTGTATGACTCCACTTGCTTGAAATTCTATTTTGGGGAAAACTGATCGATAGGGGAGTACCAGAACAGTGACTGCTGGGGAAAGGTACAGGATGGTAAAGGATGGGACTAACACGGAAAAGGTAAACTGTCTGGGATACTGAACATATTTTCTATCGTGATAAGAGATTTGGCCTACACAGATGTATGCATTGTTAATCCTCATCCAATGGTTCATTTTTATTTGTGTCTTTCAGGGGGAGCTGGGATGGCTCGGAGGGTTAAGCCTTCACTTTGTAGCCCTGGGGTCCAAGGATTGAGTCCCAGCTCAGGCCCATGCGGACCCATATGCTGATCTGGGATGTGCTTCCCCTGTGGAAGGACCCTGGTTCAATTATTGCTTGGGAAATCTTTCCGTATGGGAGGCCCCCGGTTTGGCCCCCAGCTTGAGAAGGAATGCCTCCCATGAGGGAGGCCCTCAGCCAGGTTCCCGCCCTGTGCAGCCCCTGCCCTCCTGTGTGGAATGAGACTATGTTGAAAACTGATGACGTGCAACTATGGAGACTGCTCTGGGCCCTTCCACTTTTCTCTGTCTGTCTCTGTCTCTGTCTCTCTCTGTAAAAAAAAAAATACTTGTGTATTCCATTATAGGTACATCTTAGTTAAAAATAAAGAAGGAAGGAAAAGAGAGAGAGGGAAGAAGAAGGAGAAGAAGAGGGAGGAGTAGGAAGAGGGAGAGAGGGAGTGAGGGAGAGAGCGAGGAGGAGGAGGAGGAGGAGGAAGAAGAAAGAAAGAAAAACAAAGAAAGAAACGACCTTTAGTTAATGATATGCATGCTGGAGTTTTAGGGATGAAATATACTGATGTCTTCAATTTACATAAGGAAACAATTGTCCCTATTTACTAAAGACCTATTACAATCTGTTAGTCACTGTGCTATGCATTTTAGATATGTTACCTCTACTACTGAGAATAATTTATGGTAGATATATTTTTTCTATTGTAAATTAGTAAATTTGTAAATTGTAAATCAGGAACCTGGGGCTAAGAAAACTCAAACCACTTGTCCCAAACTGTGTGATTAAGTGGCAGACCTGTCTGTTTTTGAATTCTGCACCTGTGCCATCTAATATAGTGTCTTCCCTCTAGCCACATGTGGCTTTTGAGCCCTTAGAATATGACTAGTGCAACTGAGAATGAAATTTATAATTTTATTTAAATTAAACTTAAAAAAGAATGATATTCAATTTATTTATTGGAAAACTCAGTTCAATTATTGAAAACGTTTTAAGTATGTTTGTAACAAATTGAGTAAGTGAATCTACTTTTTTTTATATATATATATATTTTAATTTTTCAATTACATTTGACATACAATATTATATTAGTTTCAGGTGTACAACATGGTGATGAGACATTTATATAACATATAAAGTTAGTATTCTGATACACCTGGTACCCATTTGACACCATACATAGTTATTAACAATATATTGACTATATGCCCTATGCTATACTTTATGTTCCAAAATATTTTGTAACTATGAATTTGTACTTCTTCATTTCTCCCCCTTTTACACCAGACCCCCAACCCTCCTCCCATCACCAACAAATCTAGTACCCATCGGACACCACACATAGTTATTACAATATTATTGACTATATTCCTTATGCTATACCCTGCATCCCCATAACTATTACTTTGTAACAACCAATTTGTACCTTTTAATCCCTTCCCCGTGTTTCATCCATACCCCCACAAAATCCAATTGTTTTCTGTATCTATGAATGTGTTCCTGTTTTACTTGTTCTTCTTCAGCTTCCACATGTAAGTGAAATGAACTTGCATCTATCTTTCTTTGTCTGACACTCCACTCAGTCCAATACCCTCCATGTCTTTTGATTGGAGCTTTTAATATGTTTAAATTGAATGTAACTGTTGATAGATATGTAGCTATTGTCATTTTATTATTTATAATTTTTCTCTACCAACCCCACCGCATCTTCAAGGAGTTCCTCTAACATTCCTTGTAATGTTGGTTTGGTGGTGATGAATTCCTTTAGCTTTTTCTTTTTGGGGAAGCTTTTTATTTGTCCTTCAATTTTGAATGATAGCCTTGCTGAATACAATAATCTTTGTTGTAGATCCTTGGTTTTCATCACATTAAATATTTTCTGCCAGTCTATTTTGGCCTGCAAAGTTTCTGTTGAGAAATCAGCTGACAGTCTTATGGGTGCTCCCTTATAAGTTACAAGTTGACTTTCTCTTGCTGCTGATAGAATTTTCTTTGTCTTTAACTTTGGCCACTTTAATTATGATGTGTCTTGGTGCAGGCCTCTTTGGGTTCATCTTGTTTGGGACTCTCAGTGTTTCCTGGGCTTGTATGTTTATTTCCTCCACCAGGTTAGGAAAATTTTCAGTCATTATTTTTTCAAATAGGTTTTCAATTCCTTGCTCACTTCCTTCTCCTGGTACCCTATGATGTGAATGTTGTTACACTTGATCTTGTCCCAAAAGAATCTTAAACTATCATCTTTTTCAATTTTTTTTTTTTTGGTTCTGAATGGATGTTTTTTACTACCTTTTCTTCCAAATCACTGATTTGAGTCACTGCTTCATCTAGCCTGGTGATTCCTTCTATTTCACTATTCATTTCAATTATTGTGTTCTTTATTTCTGCCTTTTTTTTTTTTTTATGGTTTCTATGTTGATATTTTCAGCAAGTTCCTTGAACATCCTTATAATCATTGCTTTGAGCTCTGTCTCTGATTGGTTATTTGCCTCCATCTCATTATTTCAATCTTTTTCTGGAGTTTTCTGTCTTTTCACTTGAGACATATTTTGTTGTTTCCTTATTTTGGCTGCCTCTCTGTGTTTGGTTCTATTGATTAGGTACATCTGCCATGACTCCGAGTATTTCTGGGTAACCTTATGTGGTAGGTGCCCTGTGGGGCCATAGCATAGTTTCCCTGGTCACCTTTGCTGGGTATTCCTATAGATTCTTATCTGGTGACAGCATTGTGCCTTGAGCTACTCAGCAATAGTCTCAGACTACAATGAGACTAGTTGCTGCCCTCCTGGGGCCTGCAGACTCCTCTCCTAGTTTTCCAGAAAAGATTGCAATGTGGGCAGGGCTGGCTACTCACTGGAGAAAGAACCTCTGGTGCTGGCAAGGTTGGGTAGGGCAGGGTCCCAGTGATTCAGCAGGGTAGAGTGAGCAGAGTTCACCAGACCAATCAGATTCAGATTTGCTGTGAGGGAGCAGGCATAACACAGGGATGATGGCGATCACCACCCTAGTGCTCAGGAGGAAGACGTAGGAAAAGTGGTGATAGTCCTCCAGCCCCTGCCCTAAAGCCACATACCTCAGTCTGTCTCCCATATGCCTCCAACGCCTCATGAATCACCACCTCTCCCAGAGCATGAGGTGAGTTACTAGGTCTGTGCTTGGGCACTTCAAAAGGGTGACAGGGTTTCCCACAGCCTTTTGCCCCAGCCAGGTGATCGGAACCCCCAAATCCTCACTGTTTTTCATAGCCGGATGTGGAGCTTCTCTTCCCAGCACCAGTACTCTGAACTGGGAAGCCTGGTGTGGGGCTGGAAGTCCTCGCTCCTCCAGAAGGGAACCTCTATGGCGGAGAGATCCCTTCTGATTCTCGCCCACCACAGGAAGGCTTCACAGCTCCACACCTCCTACCAGTTTCCACATGGCCTCTTCTTTGTAGTCTTTTTTTAAAATATATTTTTATTTATTTATTTTTGAGAGAGCGAGAGCGAGCGAGAGAGAGAGAGAGAGCGAGAGAGCGAGAAATTGAGATACAGAGAGAGAACTGAACTGGGGGAGCGCCCAGTTCAGCATATGGTTCCGCATGGGCCGGGGCCGGGATTCGATCCTTGGTCCCTCGCGCTGCAAAGTGAGTGCTTAACCCACTGAGCCATCCCGGCTTCCCCTTCTTTGTCGTCTTAGTTATAAAACTTCTGTTCAGCTAGTCTTCAGATAGTTCTCCAGTTTGGTTGTTCTATAATTTACTTGTAATTTTAATGTTTTTATGGGATGAAGCAGGCACCGTATTTACTTACTCCGTCATCTTAGCTGCTCTCTCCTATGAATCTACTATTTGAGCTTCAAATTTTATAATGTGTCATAATTGCAATATAGACATATTTTGAAGACATATTGTGAAAAAAGAATGTGAAATATCTCATTAATACATTTGATATTGATAAAATTTTGAAATTATATTTTGAATGTATTGGCTTAAGTTTTTAAATATTAAAATTAGTTTTATCTGTTTTTTTACTTAAAAACATATTAACATTACACATGTGACTCATATTTATATTGAACAGAATAGTCTGCACTCTTTCTGGTATACCCTAGACAGGGGTGGTGAACCTTTTGGCGATTGAGTGCCAAAGTTTATGAAATAAGAGTATACTCGCTCTACTCGCGTGCCAACCCATCGAGTGAGATAGAGGTATCGATTGTTTTTATGTCTATAAGAGAATAAACAATAATTTTTTAAAATGGTATTCACAGCTCCGCGTCCCAAAATAATTGCTCTGCGTGCCACTTTGGGCACGCGTGCCACAGGTTCGCCACCCCCGCCCTAGTATAAATAATATCAGTGTTTATGCGAGGGCATGCAAGTTACCAGGAGTGGATTGGAGTGGGGTAGGAGTTCACTTAATCTTTAGGATTCTTTGTAACTGAGATTCCAAGAAATTTATAGGGCTTACTATGTACCAGGAACTATTTTCAAGTTTGGACATTTATGAATTAATTTAACCCTTATCAAAACTCTACGAAGTAGGTACTATTATCATCCCCATTTACAAATGAGGAAACTGAGACATAGAAGGGCATACATATTAATAGATATTTAGTAGCAGGTAAATAAAATTAAAGGAACTACAACAATTGGGATATAGTCAGAATTTAAAATTTAATCCTTCAGAACTTTTCTTTAAGTGGTTTAGATTTAGAGATTTGGTTTCAATCTCTCACTCTTGAGAACATTGTTTCCCTCTTAGGACACTGTCCCCTTTTTCACGCACAAGCTGTTCTCTGACTTGCACACCCCTTCCCAGAATTCTAAGGCATTTATTCAAACAATGTGGATCAACTACATAATTGGCCAGCAGGCGTACACTGAAGCTTAGCAAATGTTTGATTAGAGGAGTCTCATTTGAGAATTCTGTCATTTTCTTTAAGTAGAAAGAGTAGCTTAATCTCTCTGAAAGCCCACCACACCCTGTGATCATTGATTTAGTGGTGGAATTACCCATGCAGAAAGCACCCAAATTTCTAGGCAGTGCTGCTGATGGAAGTCTTGAAGAGACTCAGGAGCCGCTGGGTTGTTCCTCCCAGATATTCACTGGAGAGAAGGTGAGGACTGCTGCATTCTGAGGCAGTTCATTCCTATGTGCTAGGCATTGTTTATTTTGAAGAGAACTTTAATTGGCTGGTGTTCCAGAGACTGCAACAAAGAAACTCAGAGATGAGTCATCAAAAGTTACTTGAGCAGCTTGGATCATGGGTTTTCAGTACCAGAGCTCAAGACTTTCCCCTTTTTTATAAGTATGTCTTAAAATTTTGGATCAATACAGGTGTCAGTTATAATCCATGTCTATTTCCAGAAGGAATTGCCATTATCTCATGGTCATAAGACTCAGCATGCTCTGTACAGTTGATGCATTGGGAAATCTTTCAAATAGTAAAAAAGGAAGCTCTAAAAATTTAGAGGAATATCACCATGTGTCAGTTCTAAGAGGGTAGAAGGTGGTGTCATGGAAAGGTCTTCAAGAGCAGAATACTCTGAGGTGGACAAATGGTAACATCTGTGTTCTAAAGCACAGAGGTACTGCTATAAATATCTGAAATGTTACATTTGGGAACCATTAAATTCAAATGTCCAGGTTTATTAGTCATCAGTGACAAATGGGTAGCACATTGTTTTGTTTGATCTAGAACTGTGCTACTTAAAGTATAGTTCTTGCCACCTGTAGGAGCAGCACCTGGGATCTAGGTAGAAATGCAAATTCAAGCCTCACCTGAAATCTAATGAATCTGAATGTCCGGGGCTGATGATTAAGAATTTGTATTTTAACAATACCTCTAGACAAGTGCTTCTCAACTGGTCCATGGATCACACCTTACGTAGCTCTCACCTAGACTGTAAGTCTCCTGTACTCTGACCTTTCTCACTCCAGAATAATCACTTGCTACCTGAATCTTGTGGACCTTTGCCATGGAACACCACAGAGCTTCACATAGAACAAACCTATGGAAATGAAAACTAGAAAGTGCCCTTCTATCTAGAGTGGTCAGGCAGTTACCAAATATACTTTCAAATAACCCTTTCAGCTGAAATAAATTAGGTAGAACTTTAGTCATGGATGGATCATCTCATATTATTGCATTATGATGTCGAATTACAGAGATTTGCTTTTCATATGTTATTGTTGTCTTTCATGAAACTCACAGTTGCCATGAGTATAGAGATACAGAGCAAAGTAAATTTATTTTCGTGTCTCTCTTCCATGTAAAAATGACTTTCTAATTTTCTGCTAAAAGGCTGTGTTAAGGAATTTGGCTGGTCAGTTGACATTTGGAGTCCATCAAATTCTAACTGATGAATAAACACAAGGAGAATGTTTCTCTTCTGGATTTAAATTATAGAGTTGTCTTTGTCATATGAGATTGAGGTGTTATAAAAGTCTTACTTTAATCTATACTCTATTTGGTTATCCCCATCCCAAAGCTACATCTCTTAAGATCTTGTTAAAATACATTAGGGCTTAGTATACCTCTTGTTTATATTAGGGATTCAGTAACAGAAGGTGTCAATGATGTAAATATTACATAAAAGTAAAGGCTTCAGAGATGAAAACAGTGCCTAATGGAGCTGCTTTGCTAGTGGGAAATTAATTCTGATATTATCCAGACCTGGTTCTTACTCAGAGATGCTCCCCACTTATAAAGAGTGTCAAACAGCCTTTTAGCAACCTTTGAAAAAAAATCTATGGTTGTTTACATGAAAGTGTTTTAAACTCTTCATCTGCTATAAATTTTGTGCAGCCAAGTGAGTGCATTAGGATTACACTAAATCTCTTTATCTGGTAAGATAAAAGAAATGTTTATAATTTCCCTGAAATGTATTTGCTTTTCCCATGGCTTTGGATAATATCCTTAACCCCTTAAAAGGAGCCATTTAAAAAAAAATAGCTGTTTATCCTACAACACAAACAGTAGCATAAGCCCTTTGGTATTTTCTAAGGTCCAAAAATGAATAATTGATCACTGCCATAGAAGCAACTTGGTCTGTGAAGTTTATTCAGTTTTTAAAAATACTGGTGGCAAATCACTTTCAGTTGTCTCTCACCTTGGTTTCTCAAATTCACACGTGATAAAAGTATGCCCTAAAGAAAATGCAAATTAAAACCATAATAAGATACCATTTTATACCCACTAGATTGGCAAAAAATAAAAAGGCTGATGATATTGAATGTTGGTGAGGGAGTAATGCAAAGAGAACTCTCACACAAGCTGGTGGCAATGTGAATTGGTACAGCCACTTTGGAAAACAATTTGATCTTATGTAGTAAAATGCAGCATGAGAATACTCTTCAACTCAACACTTTTCTTCCTAGATATACACCCTATGGAGATTCTTGCATATGTACACTAGGATAAATGCAGAAAATTCTCATAGGTATAGTTCCTAAATAGCAAAAATTTCCAACAGGAAACTCAAATGGACATATATCTAGTAGAAAGGATAAATTCGTATTGCTATAAGCATCCAATTGCAGAAAAATATGAATAAATTATAGCTAGCTACATGCCTCAACAGGATGAATCTTACTTTTAAAATTTATTTTTGTTTTTGACAGAGATAGAGAGAGATAGAGAGAGACAGAGAGAAGGGGGAGGGCCCAGAGCAGTCTCCATAGTTGTACATCATTAGTTTTCAATGTAGTTTCCGTCCACACAGGTGAGCAGGGGCCATGCAGGGTGGGAACCAGGCCAGGACCTCCTGCATGGAAGGCATGCCCCAGCAAGAACCAAATGGGGCCACATCCCAGTTCTGTATATGGGTCCACATGGGTCTGGATTCGATCCTCAGACCCCAGGGCTGCAAGATGAGCTCTTAATTTGCTGAGCTATCCCGGCATCCCCAATAGGATGAATCTTAAAAACACAATATTAGATCAAAAAGCAAGTTCTAGAAGAAAAGATTTCATTTGAATAAATTGAAATCATGTGCAAAACTAAGCAAATATGCATATAGGATAAAATGATTAAGAAATGCAAGTGCCCCTGATGGAGGTGTGTTGGCCCTAAGTTGGTTTACTCTTCCTTTTAGAAGAGGAAGAACAGGCTATGCTTGATCCAGGACATATAGTGATATTGGGAAACTATAATGGCTGGGTGGCCTCTCAAGACAAGTTAGTTATGCATCAGCTAAAGTATTTGAAACTGCTTGGCCTTTGTCACATGGAGCCTTGCATTCTTGCTTTTTGTATACACATCCACAAAGCAGCCTGGTGACTGGTTGACTCAAGAGTCAGAAATCCCAATCTAAACCTTGATCCCATTACTTGTCATAGGTGTAGTCCTGGGAAATTGTTATAACCTCTTGGAGCTTCGATGTCCACATTTATAAAATGAGAACTCCACAGAAACTTTGTGAGACACAAATGAAGCAAATGACATGAAACATATAAAAACAATGATAACAGTGCCTGGCATATTAGCATTCAATCATATTTGCTCCCTTAATTCTTTCTCTATGTGATATTAAGTTCCTTGAAGGAAGGATCAGGGCACATTTATTTTGCATTGCCTTAAGGGCCTGAAACACCATCTGGGACATTGCAGATGCTAGATTAATGTTATTAAATGTGCAAATGAAAGGGCTATCAATGAGGCTTTGGAGCTAACCATTGCAGCCCAGTAAATTAAAACACTGACCTTTTTCCCTTCATGAAATTTCCCTTATGATGGGTATATTAGGTAGGCTTTAGTTTCAGCAGCATTTAAACAGAAACTTAAACGACAGGGGCTGAAAAAATAGACGTTTATTTCTCTCCCATGCATGCCTTTTTTTTTGAAGAGCATCAGCTTTATTGGCTGTGCTTAGAAAAGTGAAGTTTGGGCCCCTATAAAAGCCTTAAAGTAGGCAATGCAGGCTAAGATTGATAGAGTTTCTCCATGGTGCATCCCAGTGACCTTTGACCTCATTGTCCCAAGTGGAGGAAAAGAAAGACCACACTGCCACAGATTTAATCACAAAACCAGGAAGTTGCACGTACCTCTTTTCCTCATGTCCCAGAAGTTCCAGCTGCAGTGGAGACTGGGAATGGAATTTTTTCCCAGGTGCCTTGTGCCTTGCATTACTTTGGAAAGGCAGCCTAGGTATTAGATCACAAACTGAACTTCCTTCCACAGTCTTTTTTCTATAACATTTTTTTGGAAAATGGAATGATTACTGGACCACAAGACAGTAGCTTCTCATTGACAGAGGGAAGAAAGTCTAGAAGCATCCTGAGTCCCAGATAATTAAGGAGTTGCCAGATCGTCTGGAATTATCCGTTTATGTGTGACAAAATAAATTGCTTTTCTTTCAACCCCTGTTATTTTGAATCTTTGTTATCTGTAACTAAACCTATATTCTAAATAATGGCAATGGGGCTGGTGCACATGTGTGTCTCTGTGCAAACTTGAACCCTTCCCCCTATGTTATTACCTGCTGGGGAGCAAGTGGTTCCCCTCCTGATGGGGCAGCTACAGTCACTGGCAGTAAACCATTCTTCACTCCACCCAGCTGTGACTTCATTCTATTAGGTTAAAATTTAAATCAGGGGTGAGTTAGCATGCCAAATTGGACCCCAGTGGCCTCCAATTAAACTTTCTCACAGGGTCAGTCCTTGTATATTTATGTTTTATACTAGCAGCAGAAATTGAACAAGACTCTTAAAAAAAAAAAAAAATCAAGCCAATCAGAAACAATGAGACGATAAGACAGTCCTGCCTCACTGTAGAAAATCCCAGTATGTAAAAATTCAGATTTTTTGAGTAATAAAGCTATACAAAACGATTGATTCCTTTACAAAATAATTTACTGAATATCTACTAATTGCTGAATAGGTAAATGTCTACATAGTGACATTTACTTACATATTGATAATACTGTGCCTAAATTACTTCCAATTTTCACATAATCCATCTGTTATATAAAGTGAGATACACTATTTCAAACATCCATCCTGGGTCTGAATAAAATAGATGAAATTTTATGAGCATCGCATTCTTTTTCTAATGTTACTGCTCTGACATTAACAGTCAGTATGAATAACCTGAAGGAATAGCAAAGAAACATTTTCTAAAAGCTTTTTTTTTATTTTTATTTTTTATTGTTTTTGACAGAGAGAGAGATACAGAGACAGAGACAGAGACAGAGAGAGAAGGGGGAGGGCCCAGAACAGTCTCCATAGTTGCACATCATTCGTTTTTCCACATAGTTTCATTCTACAGGTAGGCGGGGCTGCACAGGGCAGGAACTGGGCTGGGGTCTCACCCCTGTGAGAACTGAACTGGGGACACTCCCCAGTTCAGCATATGGGTCCACATGGGCCAGGGCCAGGATTCGATCCTCGGTCCCCGGGGCTGCAAAGTGAGTGCTTAACCCACTGAGCCATCCCCGCTTCCCCAAGAAATATTTTCTAAAGAAACATTTTCTGAAGAAACATTTAAAAAATAAAAATGATGTTTCAGTTTGCACAAGATCAAGCCTCCTATGTTTTTTCCTGTTATATTTTATCATAGTTCTGGTACATTTGTTCCTATATTTTAGAGTTCATACGTTGTGTACTTTCTAGTTTATATCCTTGTGCATTTTTAATGTCATTAAAAAAATCTCAGCTGAGGCATTTTCCCTTCCTGCATTGTAGCTGTGATACCATAGAAGGTTGGAACTAAAATAGTTATGATCCCTAAAGGAAAGACCTCCAGCTTTTGAAGTAGGCCAGACTATATACCTAACAGCTTTCACCTCTAATAAACAAGAAAAGTACAAAAAGCACCTACAAGAGAAACCAGCCTTTCATCTGGGCTGTCTTTTCATTATGAGTCAAAAAACAAACACACACATACACACGCACAAAATCACCTGCTCTAATGATCTATTTTCTTGCCTTTCTTTGGGAAGATTTTCTGGATTTGAATGTGGCATCTTTCTTTACCCATGAATCCATGAAGCCTGCCTTCTGTGAGCAGTCATTTAAATAACTCACCAGCCTTGCAGCCCTAGTTCCATTTGTAGCTCATGCTGCCACTCTGTGGGGAGGCAAGGCCCTGGCAGGTGTCCAAATCCACATACCAGGTAAGAAAACCGAAGTCTGAGGATAGCGGGGAGTACCACGTCTACTGGATTATGCAGGACAAGAGCAGCATTGAGAACTTTTCTCCAGGCCCTAGTGCAGGTCTCTGATCTTCTCCTCCACTCACAGGGAATGTCTTCTCCAGATAGACAGGAATGGGAAAATCTTTTATCAGCACCCTAAATGCAAATTTATAAAAAAGAATTTAATTACCAAAGGGAAAGCTGCACATAGATTAGACAATGCAGGACTACCCAAACAACTTTTATACTTGCAGGCTCTTTTCTGTTCAGATATCTGCCCTGCAGTCCATTCTGCTCATTTTCTGTCTCTGGGAAACAGGAGGTTCTCTTCCCAGGGTTCCACAGCCAAGGCTGCTCACTGGGGGTTTCTACTCCCAGCTGTGACCTGGCCAGAGTTCCCTTGGGACTTCTTCAAGAGTCTAACGTACATCTGCATTGAGGGTTTTGCTTACCGTACCTAGTTTCTGGGTTCCCTGTGTTGGCTGCTGAACTACAGTGCACTCCACGTGGGGAGAGGAAGCAGAGACCATCCCCTCAGATTCACTTCTGAAAAATTGTTTTCTCGTCTTGCCACTGTGTTGCTGGCCCATCTCCTGCCTCTATCCATTTGCATGTTGGACAAAACAGACATGAGAAAAACTCAAACAGTCCTCTCTCTGCTTCGAAAGTGCCCAGCAGAACTCTACCTAACCACAGGCCAAGTGCTTCCAGCCTGCATTCCTCTGCCTGACAGACCCCTGCACTTGAGCTCTGCTAACCACTGTTCTGCCTTTTGATTTACTTCTTATTTCTTTTTTATTAATTGTTAAATTTGTTGGGCTTTTATTTACTTCTTGCATGAATCATAGATGCTTACTGGAGTGGAGGACAACACAGTTTTGAACTTGAAGCCAGACAAGAGAGCTATATCAGTCCTCCTGGTGTGTAGGCTTAGTGTCTGTGTGATTTTCAGATGTCATTTAAACTCACTGAGACTCATTTTCTTCATCTCTAAAATGGATGTACACATGACCCTACTGAGTCAGCATGTGCCCATAGAAACCTCTTCCCTGGGGCGTTCCTGCTCAGATTATTCTCCAGACGTTTCTTTTAAAATTGTCTTTAAAATAAGTTTTGAATGTAATATTATATTACGGTACCTTAATTTGTTGTGTATAATGCACACTTTTTTTTTTTTGGCCAAATTTGTGCAGGAAAAATAAGGATGTGCATTATAAAGGGTGTCCCAAAATTCACGCAAGAAGTAATTTTGATAGAAAACACAGGTTTATAATTAAAAATTGTAAATTTTCATTGCTCAACAATGAAAGCACATTGTTCTTTCATGTAGTACTCCACTTTTAATAACCCTGAACTGTAAGCTGTCACGCTGTCTTCTTTTTTTCATTGGCAACACTTTACCGCACAAATGATGCAAAATTCAAATCTTGCGTGAATTTTGGGACACCCTTTTTATATGGGTAGTATTAATTCTGTATTTATTATTAAAGCTTTTAATTCATTTATTTATGCTTATGAGTTAAAGGTGTAACTCTAGAAATCAATAATAATATCTGTATGAAAAATAATACCCTGGAATACAATAATCATTTTGTGTTTTTCTGGTTTCTGTGAGGAAGGAGCTTATATTTTTATATAAAAAATATTTATACATAAAATTTCTTATACCTTGTATCTGTTGTGTTTTGTAATTATTTGTTACATAAAATTTCTTATACCCTAATATGTTAAAAGAATGCTATATTTTCTTTATAACACAAAAATCAAGTACCTAAATATAAACAAATAAAAATTTGAATTAAAAAAGTAAAACAAAATATTTTTTTCTGAGAAAGTTTGGACCAAAAACATGGGTATGCAGTATGCATGGGAGCACATTATATAATGGCAAAATATAGTAGTTTCAGATGTGTTACATACTAATTAGACATTTACATAACTTAGTAAGTGATCACCCCAATAAATCTAGTACTCGTCTGACACCATACATAGTTGTTACAATATTAGTGACTATATTCCCTATGCTGAACTTTATATCCCTGTGACTATTTTCATAACTTGCAGTTTGTAAAGGATACTTCTTAATGTCTTTCTCTCTGTCATCCTCACACCCCTTCCTGCCTGTCAGTCATCAAAGTGTTTTTTGTATCTCTGAGTTTGTTTCTGTTTTGTTTGCTTATTTAGTTTTTTAGATTCCACATAGAAATGAAATATGGTGTTTGTCTTTCTTTGTCTGTCTTATTTTATTCGACATAATACCCTCTAGATTCATCCATGTTGTCACAAATGGCAAACTTTTCTTCTTTTTTATGGTCGAGTAATATTACATTTTATATATGTACCACTGCTTTTTTATGTAATTGTCTATTGAGTACTTGAGTTGCTTCCATATTTTGGTTGTCAATAATTCTGCAATGAACAAAGGGGTGCATATGCTTTTTTGAATTATTGTTTTGGATTTCTTCGGATAAATACCCATAAATGGCATTGCTGGGTCATACAATAATTCTATTTTTAATTTTTGAGGAAACTCAATACTGTTTTTCTTTGTAGTGGCTGCACCAATTTACATTTCTATCAATAGTGCATGAGAGTTCTCTTTTCTCCACATCCTCACCAACACTTGTTGCTTATTGATTTACTGATAATAGATATTCTGACAGATGTGAGGTAATATCTTGTGATTTTATTTTGTGTTTTCCTGATGGTTAGTGATGCTGAACATCTTTTCATATGCCTATTGGTCATCTGTATGTCTTATTTGGAGAAATGTCTATTCAGGTCCTCTGCACAGTTTTTGATAGGATTGCTTATTTTTTTTGGTGTCTTCTCCATACATCTTTTTTTGTTTTAAAGATTTATTTTTATTGTTTTTGACAGAGAGAGAGAGAGAGAGAGTGATACAGAGACAGAGACAGAGAGAAGGGGGAGGGCCCAGAACAGTCTCCATAGTTGCACATCATTGGTTTTTCCACATAGTTTCATTCCACAGGTGGGTGCAGGGTTGCACAGGGCAGGGACTGGGCTGGGGTCTCATCCCAGTGAGAACCGAACTGGGGGCACTGCCCAGTTCAGCATATGGGTCTGCATGGGCTGGGGCCAAGATTTGATCCTCAGTCCCCAGGGCTGCAAAGTGAGTGCCTAACCCAATGAGCCATCCCGGCTCCCCCTCCATACATCTTTTTAAAGATTTGCCACATGTTCTGTTTAATAGCTAAAAGCCAGGTTCACCTAAGAAAGCTGAAATAGAAGTTAGTTTCAAAATCTAGAGATTTTCTAATAATGTATTGTTGTAAAGTTTAGTTGGATTCATTGATAGAAGAGAGCTCAGCAGAATCATTACATGGTGGAGACACCACAAGGTTAGTTCTGTTCTCTTCTCTCTGATATCAATCTCCTGCAGAGTCCTAGGAAATCAGGAAGGAGGGTGAAAAATAACCTCGCCCCATGCAAGTCATTTGGAATGTGGGGTTTTCTTTCATAGAGCAGGATTATTGGTGTGTGTTTCCTTAGAGTAGAAAGGGTAGAACAAAGAAATCCCACTGATATAAGTCCATTCAGGAGTTATCATTGAAGGTGTGCAGGTGGATTGGCATGAGGCTTCTCCAAACTTCCAATGTCTCCTTACTGATTGTGACCTAAGACAATGAAGCATGCGCTCACCTACGATGCCTGTTAAGCCAAGGAAAGAATTGCTGGAGCATGTGTTGATTTGAAAAGCTACATAACTACCCTGTGGTTGAGACTGCTGTGGTTCAGAGGAGTGGGTTTGAATGTGAAGAAGAAGTGAAGCTATTACTGAAGAGAAACTCTTTCTTTGGAAAGCCTGCTTGTTCCTCTCAGTCTGTGGTTTTGGTTCTGTTTAGCCCCCATCACTCCATTTCACTCAGGCAGAACATTCTGCAGGGTGCTTGGTGTTAATTCCATATCTAAGGCTGCCACAGAGAGATCAATGGCTGACCTTTTATCCAGTCATCTTTTGTGCACCTCTCTCGAGTGCTTATTGTGTGCCATGGGTTGAGTTTTCAGAGCGCTACTGGTCTTACTTAACTCATTTTTTTCTCACAGCCACTCTAAGGTGGCCATTATTTTTATCCCCATTGTACAAGGGAAGAAACTGAGGCAGACAGGAGCCTAGATTTCTTCTTACTCTTCTATTACTAGGAATTGTTTTAATTTTATAGGTATTGACTAGAAGGTGTCAATGTCTAGAGTTTTTTTCCCCTAACTGATCTTGTCTGAATCACGTGCTCACTAAGCAATTAATATGTTTGTTTCATCCAACAACAGATGATGCAGACACAGCCAGGAGAGACTCTGGGGAGTTACTGATATTAGAGCTGTCTATGCTGTGGTAGGTGGCCTGAATGGTCATGTTTATAGGGGACACCCATAGTTTTCAGATCTTTTATTGGTCTCTGACTTCAGGCCTATGGTTCCATAAAACATCCCACATTTATTTCCAAAGTAAAAGCATCAACATGCATTTTTCCTCAGGTGACTCATTAAAGGAATTTCAATAGCCCATTCAGTTTGAAAACCTGTGGAAAAAATTACAAATTGCATATTATATCTTCTGTCGTGACTACAAATGGAGATTAAAGATAGAGTTTAATATCCAGTTACTCTATTGACCGTGAGGAATAATTTGTGCAGGATGGTAGCAGCTCTCACACTGCATTTGAGATCCACCCCTTCCCTTTGAACTCAGTAGACTTTGCTGAGAGATTTGACTGGAGACATAAGCAGGACAGGAGGCCAGAGCCAGGTGCTGAATGAAAGGCCATGGTATTATCAAAGTGCCTATAGTACTGCAGTGGAATGGGAGATAAACTGAGGTCATTGGGATATTGCTGCAGACAATATTGGAAAGTTGGAGTGAAGTGAGAAACAAAGGATGTGGAGGGCAAGTGAAATTGACTAAGGCAAGTTGTTCAATATTTAGGCTCTTAATCCAGAGTTGGCGTCATGCTGGGGTTTTTGTTTTTTTTTTAATTTTATTGTTAAATTTATTGGGGTGACATTGATTGGTAGCAATTAGATAGTTTCTGGATGTACAAGTCCACATCACATCACCTATGCATCACATTATGTGCTCACCACCCAGAATCGGCTCCCCTTTCATCATCATATACCCGATGTCCACTCCACCCCCACCACAACTCTCCCTCCCCTCTTCTCCCCTTTCCTCAGGTAACCACCAAACTATTGAGTGTGTCCTTAAGGCTGGTGCCCACTCCCACCTCCCTTCCCCACTCTCCCTCCCCCCTCCTCCCCTTCCCTCAGGCAATCACCCAGCTATTGATTGTGTCCATAGGTTTCTGTGTCTTTGTTACCTTCAGTTTTATATTCCACCTATAAGTGAGGTCATGTTTCCTGATTCTTTCAGTCTGACTTATTTTACTTAATAAGATGGTCTCTAGGTCCATCCATGTTGCCACAAATGACTGTAATTTATCATTTCTTATCGCTGAGTAGTATTCCATTGTGTAAATGTACCACATCTTCTTTATCCAGTCATCTATCGAAGGGCATTTTGGTTGTTTCCATGTTCTGGCCACTGTGAACAGTGCTGCGATGAACATGCGGGTACAAACATCTTTAAAGATTAAGGTTTTCAGGTTTTTTGGGTAGATG